>LGRX02000236.1:0-146494 GCA_001247695.2 Cymbomonas tetramitiformis
CCGCAGCCGCCACAACACCCGCAGCATCGACCACAGCAGCCCCATCAGCTGGCACCAGCCACCTCCGCGCTTCATGGCTCGGGGTTTATTCCGGATTAACTTTGGGCCGAAAACTAGATTAAAAATGATAGTGCCTACTTTCGAATTAAAAATGACACGTTACATGTCGTCCGCGTATGTCATATAGAGTACCATGCGGGTGAACGTTACAGTATTGGGCACGAAGTGGGAACTGATTCCGCGCGATCGAGATGTCATCAGACCTGAGACAGGTCGTCATCGTCATTTCGCCGGACCCGAGGTGCCACCCGACCGCTGCGAGGTGCACATGCTAAAGCTGCGAACGGAAGGTCACAGGCAAAGGGGAAGGCAAAGGGTTTGAGATTTAGCGGCAGTAGGAATAGTTTTCAGAAGCATATGAAAAGTATTCTAGTGCTTCTGAAAACTATTCCTACTTCTTCTATATCCTAAACCCTTTGCCTTGCCTTTTACTGCTGCACGCGACCGGCAAGCATCTTTGAAACTTCCGAGTTTCAAAGATGCGTTTTGTATTTTGGGTGCACCCTAAAATTACAAAACAGCCGAGCGCTTCCCGTTTGTGCGGGATATTCACATTTATTCCATGGTATATTTCATATGAAAAATACACATAAGCACGAAGGCATCGGCCACGCATCTTTGAAACTAACGAGTTTCAAAGATGCGTTTTTTGTCATTTGGGTGCGCATACCCAAATAACAAATCAGCCGAGCGCTTCCCGTTGGCGTGGGGTATCCAACGCTTGAATGTTGAATATTCATTATAATATGAGTTAGCATGCGAGGTTACGAAGGCATCGGGACAGAATCTACGAAACTGTCCTATGCCTTTGCCTTTGGGTTTGGGTTCGAACGTACCCAAACCCAAAGATGGCAAACAGCCGAGGGCTTCCCGTGCGTCCTAGCGCACGAAACTTGGCACAAATACTTCCAAGATACATATCTTTAAGTTACCTGAACCTCAAGGCTTCAAGTTACTTGTGTGCGAAACGCGCAATTTATTTCTAAGGCAGATGTTTTGGGTTTGGGTTCGAACGTGACACCCCAACCCAAAGATGCCAAACAGCCGAGGGCTTCCCGTGCGTCCTAGAGCACGAAACTTGGCACAAATACTGCCAAGTTACATATCTTTAAGTTACCTGAAGCTCAAGGCTTCAAGTTACTTGTGCGCGAAACGCGCAATTTGTTTCTAAGGCAGATGTTTTGGGTTTGGGTTTGGGTTCGAACCCAAACGCAAAGATGCCAAACAGCCGAGGGCTTCCCGTGCGTCCTAGAGCACGAAGCTTGGCACAAATACTGCCAAGGGATATATCTTTAAGTTACCTGAAGCTCAAGGCTTCAAGTCACTTGTGCGCCCAACGCGCAATTTATTTCTAAGGCAGATGTTTTGGGTTCGGGTTTGGGTTCGAACCCAAACCCAAACCCAAAGATGCCAAGCAGCCGAGGGTTTTCCCTGCGTGTGCATGTGTGTTAATTCATATGAAATATTCCATGGAATACATGTGAATATCCCGCACAAACGGGAAGCGCTCGGCTGTTTTGCAATTTTAGGGTGCACCCAAAATACAAAACGCATCTTTGAAACTCGGAAGTTTCAAAGATGCTTGCCGGTCGCGTGCAGCAGTAAAAGGCAAGGCAAAGGGTTTAGGATATAGAAGAAGTAGGAATAGTTTTCAGAAGCACTAGAATACTTTCCATATGCTTCTGAAAACTATTCCTACTGCCGCTAAATCTCAAACCCTTTGCCTTCCCCTTTGCCTTTGATCTTCCGTTCGCAGTTTTACCATGTGCACCTCGGTGCGGTGGCACCTCGGATCCGGCGAAATGACGATGACGACCTGTCTCAGGTCTGATGACATCTCGATCGCGCGGAATCAGTTCCCACTTCGTGCCCAATAACGTTTACCACCATGCGTCCGGGAAGACATGCGACTGCGACATGACACACCCAAACTTAATCTAGAATAAGGCACTGTCATTCTTAATCTAGTTTTGGGCCCAAAGTTAATCTAGAAATAACCTTTTGCCGCGCTTCATGACTCAGGCGCGGATCTCTCATCGCTGCAGCACTTCATCAGCATCGGCGCCGCGGCCCTGCCGGACCCTCTGCAGGTACCCCTTGACAGCGGAGTTCAGCAGAACGTCTTGGGCGGTACCCAGCTCTTGGTGCGTCACCTTCCAGCGGTGGCGACAACCTCAGAGACTCGCCGGCGTCGGCGTTCCCGAAGGGCATCCTCGGGCCCTGCGACACATGGCAAACATCTTCCAGGCCCAATGGCTGCGGAGGCTTCGCCAACTAAAATGGTTCGTGACGTGCCGTGTGCTATTCCGCCTCGTCGCCACCGGCGGGAGCAGAGGCGGCAGGGCCTCTATATGGCTCCGATGCCGTGGCATCCCGGGCCGCCGCCGCCTGCCATGTTATTTGAGGACGGTCCTCCGCTGTCGCCGGCATCGTCTTCGGATGACGAGGCCCCACCGTCGGGCAGCACTTGGCAGCACCCCGGTGCAGTGCAGCCTCCTGTGATCGAGAATTCGTCGATTTCTTCTACGAGTGATTCACCACCGGCCCCGGGGGCCGGCAACTGCTTCACAATCACGCTGCTCCGAGCCGGACCGCCAGCTCCGGAGACCTCTAGTGGCTGAGATTGGTCACACCGTGCCTGCCTGGAGGTTGACTATAGTGTAGCTTCCTAGATGTGCAGAAGGGCTCTCTGAATTTGAGCTGTGTTTAGGGTTTTGGCAGATTAACAGCAGTACCTGACAATCTTTGCTGTGAACTGGGACCGCCCTGACCAAGAGTACAGGCCCCCAGTTGTGCTACAGTTTCCTCCTGAAGTTGAGTAGGGAGTTTGTTGCTTCGTTTCGCTACTAGCTACGGTCACCACCCTAGGTGGTGTGCTGGATTTGACACTGTGACACTCAAAACTGTCACATGTCACTTCCTATGGTAGGTTGGGTGACCGTCACCAGTAGACGGGAAACACCCGTTAGGTATTTATGTATGCCTCTGATTTATCTATCACACTTTTTACCGTTCTGATTCCGTAACCCTTAACTCGGGGTTTATCTCTCAGTTAGATATATACTACCGACGAACTATATATCTGCCACCTTGGGCCATTTCACGGTGTTTATGAAGGGCGTGGAATTTGCGTTGGTGATTGTCGTGTCGTGGTGACCACCATAATAGAGCTCAATATCACTCTGATGATAAGGAGGGTCTTGAGTGGGCCACGGGCAGAGCGAAGAGGGAAGTACTTTGTCGCTTTCGTTCAGAACTTCATTCCAAATATCGGGGCGGACTCCTGTGTATTCTAGCCTCTTCTTCGTGACTCTGGACTTGGGAAGGACGTTAAGGAACCATCTGGCAATCTTTTTCTGTGTAGGCCTCCAGTCAAAGGCTGGTTGAGTATCACTGGGTGCACTGTCTATAGCTATGATAACAACATCCGAAAAGTCATCCTTATAGCATCCACCACCTGGGAGAACGTAGGGGTCATCACCCGTCCAATAGCCATGTGGGATAAATGGAATAGTGTTATGCGGGAATCTAAAGACAAGTTAAAAACCTTTATCGAACCATCTTGTTTGGTTTTTGGGAGACAGCGGAAGAATCCATGTTCCTGAAAATCCAGGGACGGTGTTGGCCGCTTTATTTCCCATTTCCAAGGTAGTCATAACCGCCGAAGATTTGCCCTTATCTTTCCCATCAAAGGGAGGATTTCCATAAACGATTCTGCCGATGCCTGTTATTGGGTCCACGTAGGCATCCCAAGCGAGACCATCAAAGCCAATTTTCCCCTGATGGCAGAAGGGCCTGAGGGCTTTTTTCATTCTTGTGGTGGGTATGCATCTTCTGCTAGAAAAGCAGTCTCAGGCAGTGAGACGTGCGAGCAAGGGATGAACCGAAAGCCACGAGAATAACATTAGATGGAATATAAGGTTATTCTCTAGGAACTGTCACGTGTGACCCACCAAAGGTGACAGACCGGGATATCGATATCGAGGTCGATCTCGACTGTCGATACCGATATTCCAGCACACCACCTCACCTGAGGTGGGACACACAAGCTAGTGACAGTGACAAACACACCACCCTGACTAGTTAAGTGTTAAGGCTCCAAGCCTAAATAGTTATCTAGTCAGCAGCATGTCACAGTCCGGAGTGCTAACCCACAAGATCACAAGTAAGCATATAGTGCATGCTAGTGACAACTAGGTAAACAAATGCTGAGTGGCTAAGTTTCAATTTTCAAAATCTGCCCGTCGAGTGGACGTCTAAACGGCAAGGCATGGTATCGATATTCAATATTTTCGATACTATCGATATTTCGATTAATTTTTATTTATTGATATGAATTTGGTACATATCGAAATATTGAATATTGATCGATACCCTTGGACTACTTATTCATATTGATCGAATACCCCTTGGGGACTTATTCATATCGATTGATACCTCCAGATCACTTATTCATATCGATCGATCATACAAAATTAAAGTACCGCGATTGGCCATATCGATTAATCGATATGAGTATCGATTAATCGATCTTAGATTACCCAAATATTGGATTTATGTTGGTCGAACACCCATATTCAGATCCCGGTATACGTACCTCCTAGCGTCATAGGGGGGGCATAATATATGAGCCGCAACCGCACCGTCACATCAAGTTCCATCCAGCAGGCAGGTGTGGAGCGCGCCTTCTCTAAGGTGGGGGCCATGCATTCTGACTTAAGGAAAGGCCTTACAGAAGGCACAATTGAGCATTCCATGTATGATGGCATGCCTTAACACACTGTAGAGTACTAGATAGCATTGCATGGTCTAATTCATTGTTATTATTTCACTGCCTTGTGTATTTGCTTGCAATGTTGCGTGTGCACTCAGGTCATATTGATATATCAATATATCGATACGTGGAAAAAAATGTGCACTTATTCATATTGATTGATATCAACATTGAACTTATTCATATCGATTGATATTGGCATCGCGCTTATTCATATCGATTGATATGCACACAATACTTATTCATATCGATTGATATTCACACAGTACTTATTCATATCGATCGATACTCATTCGAAACTTATCGAAAACTATCGATACGGTCGAAAAGTTTCGATACCATGCCTTGCTAAACGGTAGAAAATCTGCTGATTCCCATAAATTCAGAGCACGCTCGTGTTCGGTCTTGCACTCAAATCTCCGATGTCATCAAGCAATTCAGAGCACGCTCGTGTCTGGTCAACGGCTAAGATCTCTGCTGGCGATTGGTACTAGTAGGATTCCCGAAATAAATGCGGTTACCAAAACTGCCCTCCTCTGGGGTCTTACAACGGTGCACATCGAATCACATAGAATAATACTGTGCCGGATCCAACCAGAAAAAAATAGAGCCGCCGCCAGCTAGTGTCGCGAGTAAATCAACTGAAACAAAGAAACAAAGTACAGCCGACAAGTGTCGTGAGTAAATCAACAATTAAAAGAGATAGAAAGCCGCCGCGCCCGGATACGTCGCAAAGAAACAAAAGAGAAACCAATCAATAGTAATAGCCACCATCATCGTAGCCATCGTAGGCACCACCACCGTCGTAGTCCCCATGGTCACCATAATCGTCGTCGTAATCCACGAAGTCACACTGTCCGCCGACAGCAGAATCGTCGGAAAATCCCGGACCACCCTGGTAGAGCTGGTGGTCTACGTGATCATGCCCATGCGCGTTGTGGGAGGCCTCCCAAGCCTCCCACTCCGCAGCGGTGTAACCGCCCTCAGCGGTTTCGTAATCGTCGTTGGCCTCGTTGTCCCAGGCCTCCGACTGCTCGTAATAATCAGAAATATTGCTCTCTCCAAGTGGAGAGTCATCTGCTGGCTCCTCGAACGAATCAACTCCAGGCTCGAGGGGAGCACCGGAGTGAGAAACTCCCAAGTGGGGTAGAGAAACAGCGGATTCCGAAAAATACTCTTCTTCACTAAAATCTGACTCGTCCCAGTACCCTGGAGGGTTCTGAGACCCATCATTCTCGTCCTCAAAATCAGACTCGTCCCAGTACCCTGGAGGGTTCTGGGAGTCATCTTGATCATCTACCGAACCGCAAAGAGCATCCACATGATCGGTCGAAAAATCATCGGGGCTCTGAAAAGCAGTAGCGCCAGCAGCAAAGGACCCTGCCGGCCGAGAGTCGAGATAGCGATGAATAACTTCACGCCGCACAATAGTGCGAGCGTGCTCCCTCGGCTCAGCGCGAGCCAAGGGGGTCCGTGGCAAATTCTGCGGAATGAATGCTGTTTGCGTAAAAACATCGGACCCAAGATCGACGAGCGAAACTTGGGTCTCACAGTCAGCTGAGAGCACAGAGGTGGGTTGGTAGTGCGTCGATAAAATCGCACCACCAACCCCAACGCCCTCAGACGCAATAGAAATCTGCAAAATGACTGGCGGGGTCTCCAAACAATCTGGCCCAATCGAAATGCCCACGCCAGGGACTGGAGAAGCGGAAACAGCGGCTGCAGCGCTCTGATAAAAAGAAATCACGCCGCGCAACATGGAGCAAACTGTCAGCAACTTCCGATGCCCCAGAGATGCCCCCTTCTCCAACTTACTGTCCGCCGATGCCAGGAGAGCCACCGCCTTATACCAAGAATACTATTTTGAAATAGCAGCACGAGATAAATCATTTTACAATATATTTGGAGAGTCTAAAATTCAACAAATACTATTCCAAACAAAGACAACAACTTCGGTCTTGAGTATTGATCCGTACGTTTTGACAACGGCGAGTATAACAGCTACATCAGTAGCCGTCAGTCTGGATAATTTTGTATCGAGCGATACCGTAAACTCCCACACGATTGTCGTAGAAGCGATACCTGCTGTTTCGGTACAACTCCGAAGACACGCTGATTGGGGAGATTCAACACATCAATGGTTTTACATATTAGACTCAGATGGGAATACGATACCACAGACTAATAATGAATATAGTTACCCGATACAAGTCGGTGGAACAATCGTTGACGCAAATGGTAACACAAGAGGTACCTGGTCCTTTTTGTCGCACCACTGGTCATTTTTGTCGCTGTCGCAGAATATTCTTTTGTCGCGAGACCACCGCACAGAATCTTCTCAAAAAAACAGTGAATTCTGTTCGTTCCCTTAAAGGGGTAAAGCAGGTTTTCAGAAAATAAATGGAGACATGAATTCGACATCGTCGTTCGAACAGTGTCAAGGTGCCCCAAAAATTTTCGTCATCCAAAATTTTAAACTTCAGGTTGTCGCAACTGTCTGTCAACCGACGGATCGGACCTTCGACCGACCGCTAGATCAGTCAAAATGAAATCTGACTCGGAAACCGAATCTAAATTTTGTCGCAAGCATGTAGAAGATACAGCAGCCCTCCGTCGACTGTTTACTTACCGACGGATCAAACCGTCGAACGACCGCTCGATCAGAAAAAATGAAATCCGCATCGGAAACCGAATCTAGTTTGTGTCGCTAGGATGTCGAAGATACAGCAGCCCTCCAGTCGACTGTTTGTCGACCGAACGATCTAACCGTCGACAGACCGCCCGATCAGTAAAAATACAGAAATCCGCTCGATCGATCAGAAATCCGCATCGGAAATCGAATCTTGGGGCTGTCACAAGAAGTGTCGCAAGACTGTCGCAAGGATCTAGGATGTAGAAGATCCAGTACAGCAGCCCTCCAGAGTCCAGTCGACTGTTTTCCGACCGCGTGTCCGCGTCACAGTCCGCGTCACGGTCCCATCTTCCCAAGGTCACCGTCACCACATCTTGAACAACTACAGTATTCCTTTAATCTTAAGCGACCGACAACCTATATTGTAATTACCAGGCGCCGACAACGACCAACCGACCTCCGCGGCGTATTGATGTTCTTCGTTTGTTTTTTTTGTTTGACTATTTTAGTTTCTGACTAGCGCACTGTTCCCTACAGTGTTGTTTACTCCGCCCTTTCTTGTACTTTGTTTCTGCGCTGGGATTGCGCCCTTGGAGCCCCTAGACATTTTTCTTATTCCCAACACGCATGCCTTGTATAGCGCGCTGTTCTTTTTGCAGGATCTAGTGCGTTGAACGAAGGCAACAGAAAACTTGGCTGCTAGCTCCCTTTTAGCATTTCGGTTTGATTTCGTTGGCAGTGCTTGAATTCCGTCCGCCGGGAATCTTGCACGCCGACTCCCATCTCTGCTCTTTAGCGTGCAGTTATTTGCAGAATCTCGTGCGCTGTCGGTGACTGACGCATTGCCTCCCTTTCCGGAGTTTGTTTTTACGCTGGGAGTGCTTGGAGCCCGTTGGGCATCTTGCCTATCGGGTTGAGTTCGATTCCCAACACCTCTGCTGACTGGCGCGCTGTTTTTTTGCAGGTTAGCATGCGTTTTCGGCGTCAACATTGCTGTCTTTTTTTATTTTCATGCGTTGCTGTTACGATGTGCATGCTATTGTTTTGACTATCCTAAATTGTACTTATTTACAGATCTGTGCCTGCAGGAACTCTGCGATTTTTGGCCGTCTGTAGCACTGGAAGGAGCTGTAGGCAACTCTGCCGATTTCCAAGACTGCTATTGCTTACTTTAGGATAGATGAACTGTTTTAATTGATTGATCGATACGTAGTTTTTGTTTGCTGTCTCGTTCCATTTACATGCTTTAATATTGTAATAATATTATATGTTAGAGTATAGCACAATCCTGCTTGCATCCTTCAGTGTCCATGCATTGAATGTGCCTAGATATTGTAATAATAGGCCATGTTTAAACTGTGTCAAATTCCTGTGTGAAACAATAGACCCGTTATCGACCTGTGTTGTTCACCACGGGTAAGAAAAATTTTCTTAAAATTTTCCTAAATTTTTACGACAAAAATGACCATTTTATCATTTTCGTCGCAAGCTGCGACAAAAATGACCGTTTGGTCATTTTCGTCGCAGCCTGCGACAAAGGAATATTCTTGCGACAGCGACAAAAATGACCATCGGTGCGACAAAAATGACCCGCTACCAACACAAGAGTAATCTCATCTCACAGCACACAAGCGTTGGCAGCAAATTACGCGACTAAAATATATTTCCAAAATCCTATAACACACGATGTAGATTTTGTATCCAATGGAATTTATACATACACGGGACCGTGATAATAATAATATGTAAGTTTATAGTAAATGGAAATTTGTGATATCATTTCACTTTGTAACGTTTTGATTTTGATAATTCACGCAATTTCATACAATGTTCGAAGATCACGATGTACCGATATTGATTGTTTATGTATCAATTGTAAAAGAAATTTGATGTCCAAAGAAGAATTAGAGAATGACAAGAAAGAAAATATAACATTATAGTAAAAGTGATGTACAAGATTACACAATATTCATATGATCGAGCTAAAAAGTTGAATGTTACAATCAAACCGAGTACTGTTAAAAACAAGAAGATTGATGTTTTCGATAGAGATAATAAAAAACTTGCATCAATCGGTGATATCCGATACAAAGACTATCCAACTTACATTTTGGAAAAAAGGTATAGAATATGCAAATGAACGACGAAGATTGTATAGAATTAGACACAAGAAAGATTTAAACATAATTGAAAGTCCTGGTTATTTCGCAAATTTAATTCTATGGTAAATTATATAAAGAACAATGAACTCTATTGTAGGATACGCTATTTATCAAGAAAAAAAACGCTACGACTCATTCAAACAAACCGACTTTTTTAAAAATCATAAAGACAAAAATGCTTTCTATGTGATCGAAACCCCCAAAGGCTGTGCTCCATCAATAAAACTGGGGAAAACACAGACCTCACTTGAATCGAGACTCAAGAACTATTATTCAGCTTATGGTGATACGTTAAATGTATTGTATGTCAAAATATTTACAAAAGCTTTAGCAGGTAAATACTTAAGTCTTAATGGGACGACTCCAGTCAAATTGGTGAATAACTATGAAAAAGAGGTTTTGAAAACATTGCGAGACGACAATGTAAAACCGTTGAGAAGTAAGGAATATTTTGCAAACTACACAGAAGTCTTAAACGCGATAATTAAGACAGATGAACGACTTAAACCAAATCAGAATATGATTACCGAAGTCAAAAAACGCTCTAATCAACGAGTGAGGAAAAACACGATCGATAACCCATTTTGGAAAGGTTTAAGCTAAAAAGATAATGTGTATTAATATTAAAAATGATGTCAAAACATTCACGAAATGATATGAGCGAACTATATGCTCATCTTTTCAAATGTGTAAAAAAATATTTTCAATTTTTAAAAGATAAACGTAGAATTTTTTATATATGAATATGATATATATAGAGAATGGATGAATTACAAGTATTGACATTTAAGAGTATGATCGATCTTCTTGAAGATTCACGATTTTGTGAGTTGCTTATCGATGAACTTAACAAGAAAATTGATTTACCGTTTTTTAATGAAAAGACAGAACGCAAGATTTATGAAAGTGTGTATGTGTGTATTTTATATGCTTTGAAAAATAAAAATATCAATTGATAGTATATAATCAAAATGTTCGGTAAAGATTGTGGCTGTGGTTGTAAAGGTGGACCAAGTCAAGGACTAACTGGAAATCCTTCGAAAACAAAAACTATAGATAAACCTAAACCTGTGAAAAAGATCAAATTAAAATGAAGATCAAATTAAGATAAATTAAACCGAAACGAAACGGAATCGGAATTGTTGCTTTTAAGTATAATATTTGAAATGCTCACCAAATTTTAGTCAAGATTCATCTATCATAAATGAATTTTGAGTAACTTCTTGTATGCTTGATGAACGCTTTTCATATGCTTCTTGTTGTCTTCTGGATGCCTTCTCATTGCCTGTATGACACCTGTATGACACCTGTATGACAGACATATGACAGACGGATGACAGACATATGACACGAAAAAAATATTTTTGAGATTTTTTCACCAAAATTTTATTTTTATCAAATTGTCTCATTTTTCGATACCGCCGAAAATTTTTAGGGTTTAAGCATTATTTTTAAAGTTATGGAGGATTTTTGCTTATTTGTGAGAATATTGGTCATATATGTGAAAGATATGAAAAATTGATGAAAATTGATGAAAATTGATGAACTATGTAAGGCTACTACCTTGGAATATCGGGGAATATCGGGTGAGCCAGAAAGGACTAAACATACACACACTGAGTACAAACCCATTGCATTTGTAAATAAAATTTTGATAATTTCATTAAAGGACTCAAGGCTCGTAACAATGGCATAATCGGAATTTGGGCTGGGGTATTCGAATAACATTTCTTTGATAACAACTTCTTGAGTCACATCGTTGGTGATAGTACTGCGAAGCTTATATGTATTAATACCACCGTTATAATTATTATGGTACAATGTTATCGTTCCATCACTATCAGGCATAAAATAATCAATTCCGTCTATTGTATGTATATGACTTGAATTGAAAGGACTCGCATTATTAGCTGAAGATTCCGTATAATATAATGGGTACGTTTGATTTATGTGAAAGGGTTCAGGTAACCAATTTGTCAAACTTCCTGTAAATGAAAAATTTGAGTTTGTTATATTACTGATCGTTAAAGACATCTATTTACAATATACTTAGATTATATTTCAACCAATTCTACATTGACCATATATTTAGACAAATTGTTTGTTTCAAGGTCGTCAAAATTATTCAAATTGATAACTACAGAATTTGTACTAATATTTTCAGGAATGACTTCAATAGAAAACTCATCTTCGTGAATCAGGTTTCTTCTTTGATATCTAGGAACCCCGAATAGTGTAGGCGGATTTGATTGCCGACGTGCTTTATAAATCATTGACATTTACTTTAATACAATATTTTATTTGGTAGACTATGTATATGTTTTGTATCAAAATACCAGTGTTTCTTTGTAGTAAAATCGAGATGTCCTAAACCACTAATCGGATCGTAAAAAAATGAAGGAGTTTCCCCAAAGCTTTTTGGCATAATATCTCTGGTCATACCCTTACGACTTTTGTTGATTTTCATCAATTTTCGCATATTTCTTTCTATATACCAAATATACTATGTGAACATACGGTATTTATGGATAATATCAAGGACCGAGCACATCGCAGCTTCTTCAAGTGCAAACAACCTCTTTAAAGACGGTATTCCAGTTTTCAATCGAGTTTTGATTAAATCAGGAAACGGTTCGGTGATCGAAGACATTACAGATTTCCATCTTCTTGAACGTGTTTTCAATCTTTTGAAAGACACTACATCAAAATCGGTCGACGATACTTTAGAGGGATATTATGATTCAAAAGTAGACTAGACGGCACTTACTACTACTACAGTGGGAACTTTACAACACGCTGGTCGAACGTATATCAAACGATTGGCTTCTGGTTTATTTTACAATGAGAATTCTCTACCTTTGCATTTGATGTCTGGCGGCGGAGGGTTTGCTTTGTCAATTGAACTTTACCTTAACTCCGCTATTGAAGCTATGAAAGAAACGGCAACTACTGGTACTGCGATGGGTTATGCACTCTCAAACGTTATTATGCAACTCTGTGTAACCGAACTTGAAAGTGATGTATGCCAAAAATATGATGAAGCTCTATGCTCTGGGCAAGCCTTGAAAATACCCTTTTCTACTGTCCGATCGCACGTGTCATCCTTACAAGTCGGTGGAGGCTCGAGTAATCATAATATATTCGTCAGTGAATCTGTGCACGACCTTCAAAAAGTCTTTACGATTCTTCGCGATAGTACTCAAGCTTCTACAGCCGACGTGAATGACATAGTTTTACTTGGTGGCTCTGAATCTACTTCTGTAAAATTAAATTCGTATCAATACCGTTATAGTGTGTGTATGTTTAATCCTTTCTGGGACACCCGATATTCCCCGATATTCCAAGGTAGTAGCCTTACAGATTCCATCAATTTTCATCAGTTTTCATCAATTTTCATCAATTTTTCATATCTTTCACATATATGACCAATATTCTTACAAATAAGCAAAAATCCTCGATAACTTTCAAAATAATGCTTAAACCCTAAAAATTTTCGGCAATATCGAAAAATTAGAAAATTTTAAAAAAATAAAATTTTTATGAAAAAATCTCAAAAATATTTTTTTTACTCAAAATAATGCTTAAACCCTAAAAATTTTCGGCAATATCGAAAAATTAGAAAATTTTAAAAAAATAAAATTTTTATGAAAAAACCTCAAAAATATTTTTTTTTACTCAAAAGTTACTTGAGAGTTACTTGAGAGTTACTTGAGAGTTACTTGTTACTTACTTGTTACTTACTTGTTACTTACTTGTTACTTACTCATTACTTACTTGGTACACACTGTCATACAGAGTACGACTATAATAGGGCGAGATTAGTACTTTGGTCGGGGACGACAGGTTTTGAGTAACTTTCTCATATGATACTCAAAATTCATTATTGATATATGAATCTTGACTAAAATTTGGCGAGCATTTCAAATATTATACTTAAAAGCAACAGTTCCGTTTCGTTTCGTTCGCTCGAGGTAGTCGCATCGCTTCGCATCGCAGGTTTGGTTTCCCTAAAAGTCCTAAAGCCCTAAGTCCTAAATTCCTAAATCCTAAAAGACCTAATTCCTAAAAATATTATTATATCTTGTAATGACCATAAGCCAAAGTATGAATTCCATCCTCTAAGATATACCTTTTATCATCGTAACACGTCAAAGCTTTCTTTTTCTGTGTTATACTATAATTTGTACACGCATAACTTCGAATCGATTTAACTTCTTTGGTAATTTCTTTTTGTTCGAACAATGCTTTTGTATAATCTTCGTATTTGATATTTTTCTTTACAACAGTCTTGCTGATCCCTTTGAGAGTTTTCTTTTCACAAAATTCATCATTTGTGTTGTATGTTTGATATGCATATACTTTAGATCTTAATGCTGTGACTTTGGACATCATTGCGAAAACAGGTTGTTTGTCATCATCTTCTTGAATACATTCATCTTTGAAGTATCCTACTTGTTTCGCTCTTGATTTGGAATATAGCATATGATCTTTTGGGTAATTGCTTGTATCATAAGAGTTTTCCATTTCCTTCATATCCTTGTATACATCATCGGTTTTGATGTTCAAAACAAATGAATCTGTATCAGTCAATACTAGATTCACATTTTCCTTGTATCTTGGTTTTAATGTATCATAATAGAAGGAATACATATGTATCTTTGATAAATCTAATACTGCTACTCCGCAATAGATTGGTTTGTTCAAATTTACAGTTGTTGTACTCATTTGTAAGATTC
The DNA here is from genome assembly GCA_001247695.2 of Cymbomonas tetramitiformis. Classification (NCBI taxonomy): domain Eukaryota; kingdom Viridiplantae; phylum Chlorophyta; class Pyramimonadophyceae; order Pyramimonadales; family Pyramimonadaceae; genus Cymbomonas; species Cymbomonas tetramitiformis. The sequence goes on from LGRX02000236.1 coordinate 14,365, forward strand.
TAAAATTCTCACCTCCTATGTTTTCTATCACTTTCTGGTATTCAGGTTTTGAACTGTATTTGATAAACTGTTTCTCATCTAAAACGAATTTCAAGGTAGTTCGATCACGAACGTTCTCCATCGTTTTACCGAATACCGAATTGTTCATTAATTTGTAAAAATCCTTTTCAAAATCATGCTCACACTTTGCTCGCATATTTGTATTGTAATCAATGTATGGCTTCAACCATCTCTTTTGTTTGAAACTGATAGCTCTGTGTACTTTGTTCAACTTCAACCCATGTTCCAAGTAGAACCTTAATGCTTCTATGTGTACCACATATTTATGCTTGTCATACAGTGTACATACAAGTTTCTTGTTGTTCTTATCAAATTTGCTACCAGTCTTGTGTAATATACTTTTTGAATAATCGCTAATTTCTGTTTCTTTGATATTCATATGTTCTGGTGCCATTGGGTAATCATTGTGTAAATCGTGTAGTTCTTTTGGATATTCGAGATCAACCTCTAAAACATATCCAGTATCACTGTCCTCATTATGATTCTTGATAATGGTTTTCCATTCTTCAGTTGGTTTTTCGTGTGTCCATTCAAAACCTCCACAAGGTAATGGTCTAACCATTGCGTGTCCATACAAGTTGTTCGCATCTACATACATTAGATAATTGCTATCTTTTTCTTTGTCGTAATCAGGTAAGTATTTATTGTTCGCTTCAACATTTCTCAAGACTGCTTTTGATATTCCTCCGCGAATTCCTTTCTCAAAAAACATATACATATCATTATCTGTTAATAAGTCGAGTTCAACATTTGTATGTTTTAACATCGAATCCCACGCCAATCCTGGTGTGCCTACATAAAAGCACGGGTCTAATCCGTATGTTTGCATTGATAGTTCCCTAAATGTTTCCATTACATCTGCCAAACCATAAACATCTCGATCTAAATACAAATCGTGAAATTGTTCAAAGTTTTGTATATTGAATGCATCGATTGTCTTCATCATATTATCATATGTCTTATCACTCATATTTGATTGTGTCATATTGTTGTAGAATGTTTGTCTATTCGGTACCGATTCAACAAACTTCTCATAGGTATCAAACCATTCATATGGGAATTCCCCTTTTTGACAAATAAGTTTGAATTTTTCAGGGTCGCTTGTAATTCGTTTCATATTGACTTTCTTGTTTTCTGGTAGAGCGGATAACAATGTTTCTAAACTCGCCATTTGGAAAGCCATTGTATCCATAAATTGATAGCTATTCAACTTTAGTGTTTTATAATTTTCACTATTTTGAGCTATTACGGAGATTCGATTTTTATCGCCTCCTAATATATCAAATGCTTGTATTATCATCCGCAGGTCATAATTTAAATTGTGAAACATTATCGGGATTGTTTCTTGCTTTGGACAAGATGCTTTCAAATTACATCTTTCGTGGGCAGGTCCTCGATAATTCCCAGTATAATGACAATGGTCTCGAACTTTATCCGTTTTTATTTCTTGATTACAGAATCTACAAATATTGCAAGTGTTATGATGCTCTTGTTGAGTTGGTGTTAATGGTTTCATTGTGTCCTTCCAAATCCCTTTAGCTTCCTTGATTTTGAATTTCAAATGACTTTCTATCTTCATTATGATTTTAACAAAATGTTCGTTTGCATCAAGTCCTTTATATTTATATGTCAAGGGGATATTTAGATCGATATCGCTTTTAATGAAAATCATGTACGAGGTTGGTAGGTGTTTTGTGTCTTTTGATGTATTACTATTTGTTTTAGGATTTTTTGAATTGATAGATTCGAAGTCAGCATACAATACTATCGGTTTTTTGTTTTGTTTTTGAAATCCTTTGAACCTCAATTTAGTATTTGAATCATCTTCAATCAAAACAGTTTCATTATTAGCACCTTCCATCTCGGTATAAACCTTTTTGGGCATTATTACTTTTTGTTTTACATTTAGATTTCTACAATCTTCAATATGTTCATTTAGTTTTTCAATGTATCGAAAAGATTTTAAACATCTTGGACAGTTGTGACATTTCTGATTTTGACCATCTGCACAAAATCGGTTGAAATTCTTTATGTAGGAATAATGATTATCATAATAAAATAATTGCACGATCTTATCAAATGGTTGGTTACTAATTCTTAACGGTCTAATGTCTTTACCATCGGGTTCACTTGTATATATGTGAATACACAGCTCGTTATCTTTTTCAAATTTCAAAATATGACAGCCATTGACTTCCATCGGGAAATCTTTTTTATTGAACTTGAGTTTATTGAAATGTTCTATATATTTGCTAACTCTTTCAGGGTGGTCCTTGATGGGATACATAGAAGCTAATACTGACCAGATAAAACAAAACTTATCATCATTTTTGATATTGACAATTGCTTTTTTGTTCTTGATAGATTCGGGAATTGACTTGTATGAAGACCCGCGGATCGCATTGTATTTCGACACACTCAAAAACAATTGTTCAACTTCAATAGTATATACATATTCCATCTCCATTAACAGACCGTTTATGTTATGAAATAAATAATTGAAAAAATCATTTGGTGTGTTACAAATTTCGGCTCTTATACTTTTAGTCATATTGTCAATCATTTTCATTTGCGTGTTTTCCACTCTAATTTTGAAAGATGGAAATATTTTCTTTGGACCATCTCGTAAAACCTTTTGTAAAACTTGGTTAATTTGGTAAAATATGTCGGTATTTTGAATATGGTTGATGACCTCTTGAGCTGTTACTTTTGTGCCTTTGAAGTAATCAACATCGATTGTGTAAACCTCAAAGCTACTATTAAATGCACTGTCGACAGGTGTAAGTAAAGCTTTTCTCGCTTTATATTTACGAAAATTTCGGGCAATGATGTTTGCTTTATCGGAAAAATCCTGTTTAAGTTGAAGTTTATTATCTTTGATTTCAAAATCTTTGTATTTCTTGATAAGTTTACCATTTTTCGATCGATTGTCCAAAACTTTGCTGCGTTTGATAAACTTGTTGTTTTTAGTATCAAATACATAATCGAAATTGGAATTTGGTAAAGGTAGAGTTGGATTATATTTGATTAGCTTGGTAAAGTCGCTTCTTATATTGTTTTTAGAATTGAAGATAGGTCTATACCGTTTGTCATTATCAGATTTGAAATATAGTTTATCTTTGATGTTTTTATATTGCATCGTTGTTATATTAGCGGACATTTTAATTTCAGTGAAGTTGTTCATTTATACATTATACAGAAACTATTTCTTTAAAGTACTTTTTGTATAAGTTATGTTTTTTTGAATCCGCCCTATAATATTTTCAGAATTTTCAGAATTTTCAAATTTGAGATTGGTATTTAATAATACAATTTACGATAGTGTTAAATCTTTCTTTGAGAATTACTTTTTTGTCATAATCATGTTCATATTGATTTACAAGTTTATCATACAAGGGTTTGATATCTGTTGCTTTTAAATCGTATCTCATTACAGATGCACTAAATACTCTACTATTTAGTTCTAACTTCTCAAGTCGCTTTATAAATTGCGATCTCAATTGTTTGTTTTTAACTGCCTCGATTTGATAAGATTGGTTTCGTTTTTCTCTATTATATTCAGGCTTTTTGATAAATTTAATAATTTTCCCAGTATCGTTATCGATCATTTTTGTGAGAGATGGGGACCCATAATCAACGATCGATGTATTCATTATCTATAATATACAATATTTATTTTTAAATAGTTTTTTCTGTATAATACAATTCATTCATAATTTACAAGAGAAACACTCCCGCCTGGGTTGATCACGAGCTGATATCCACTCTCGACGAAAGTAAATGCTTGCACACTCACTATTGCCCCAGAATTGGACAGTGTCAAATCAAGCTGGATAGGACTGCCGCTTGCAGAGGTGTTCATTCCCGAAATCAATCTATTATCGCCAGAGCCTTCAAAGCTTTGTACTAACATAAATGAATCGTGTTCGTATCTGGGGTGTAACGTTCCATTTTTACAGCTTGCAAGGAATGGGGTTCCAGATTTGACCATATACAAACTGTCGAGCACGTTCATTAATGCCTGGGTAGAGCCCCCTTCGAGATCTACTCTTTGGGCAGGGAAAAAATTTGTTGAATATCGGTATTGATACGAATTTACTGTTACAGATGTAGATTCAGAGCCACCAAGTAAAATTATATCATTTTCATCGGCTGTAGAAGCTTGAGTGCTGTCACGAATAATAGTGAAAACTTTTTGAAGATTGTGCACACTTTCTGAAACGAAAATGTTGTGACTGGTCGAGCCTCCACCGACTTGTAAGGATGACACGTGTGATCGGACAGTGCTAAATGGAATTTTCAAAGCCTCTCCAGAGCATAAAGCTTGGTCGTACTTAGCACAAACGTCACTTTCAAGTTCGGTAATACACAGTTGCATTACAACATTAGATATCACATAATTCATAGCTGTACCCGTCGTCGGCGTCTCTTTCATAGACTCGATAGCGGTATTAAGGTAAAGTTCAATACTCATAGCGAATCCGCCCCCGCCAGACATCAGATGCAAAGGTAGAGAATTCTCATTATAAAAAAGACCACTCGCCAATCGTTTGATATACGTACGACCAGCGTGTTGTAGTGTTCCAATATGAACAGTAGTACGGTTAGACGATTCGATTTTTTGATCGTAATAACCTTCGAGGCTATCGTCTACAGATTTGCTTGTCGTGTCTTTCAAAAGATTAAACACTCGTTCTAATAGATGAAAATCAGTAATATCTTCGAGCACCGAACCGTTACCTGATTTGATCAAAATTCTATTGAATACAGGAATACCATCCTTGAATAAATTATTTGCAGATGAAGAAGCTGCGAGAAATCGCAAAAATGTTTGAGACATGTCTAAGGAACAATTTTCGTACGCTGGAATATTGAATATAATTCTAGAGTTTGATGTCGGTGAGTATTGAGTTGATGCCGAACTATTCGCAGGTAAAAGTTCTATAATTTTCTTTTTAAGAGGAATACTCTTAACTTTTTGATTTGGAATTAGAGATTTTGGAATACCAGACATATTTGATTTATATATTATATCAATATATTATTTTTTTAACAAGGATGAGCTAATCTATAACCTTGTTTATTGAAAAGTAGATTATTTTTTTCTTGGATTTCATTTTTCGGTTCGTGGGTCTCTATAATAATCATTGCACTCCAGTCATCGTGAGTCTGATCTTGGAAAGCATTTCCATTTGAATCTTCTAATTTTATATCAAAACTGGAAAGTGTACCCTGTAAATCATGCCATTCATACTCGCTTTGATTTGCATTAAAATGTATCCAAGAATATCGATTTACGTCTATAGGTATCGTGCAAAATCGTTCACTATGAAGCGTGCCTATAGTATTTGTTTGATTGTTGTGAGTTTGTCTTGAATTCGTACCTAACGTTGACGAAGACACAATTAAATAAGGTTGGCTTTCTCGACCTGGTTGTAAGGAGGTTAAAGTTCTTTCTTGAATTGTTTTATTTGAAGCATTGAAAGATTTTGCTCTACCATTGACGATATCCGTATTGAGTATAGGATTAACAGTCCTCTGAGAGTCTGCGAAACCCAACATTGTCCACACACTATTTGTTCCAGCATTTAATAACATCCAATGTTTACTGCCCGTCGATCCCGAACCTACGATCGATATCGTGAAATCGTCATTTAATGTTAATGTAAAAGTTGGAACAACTTCTGTCTGAAATTGTCTTGAGTAGTTTTTTACACCAGTCCCACCAACTTGATACACAGGATTTTCGTTCATTAATTCTTGAACTTTTAATATAAGTGAGTCTAAAGTATAATATCCTTCTGGAATATAATTTACAAAAAGTTTGTCAAATGGTGTATTATTAACTAAATAATGTTCTGTCCACATTATAGCATCATTATCGTCTTCTCTAATATTCACAAATGTGTTCGCTATAGTAAACTTCGATAAACAAGCACGACTTACATTGTTAATTGGTGGATTCAAATGAATTGTCATTGAACTCTTGTTTTCGTGGTCTTGTCGGTGGATTGAATTTATATGTATATAGTGTTTAGTCATGTTTTTATACTATAATGCAAGATTTTAAAAGTTCAGTATCATTATTCCATTATCGTTTTTTGTGAACGTCGGGGTTCTTTTTAAGGGTACATGGATTACTGACTCTTCTTCAATTGATTCTGATATCGGTTCTTCTTTTACTACCATTGTTTCTGATATCGGTTCTTCTATCGCTTCTTCAACAATATCATTATTAACTTCAGGTTCTTTTGATTTCTTGAGATTCTCTTTCCGTTCTATAGCTCGTTCTTTTCGTACCTGAGAGGCTCGTTGTCTCGCTATTTTTAATTGTTCGAGTTTAGCGTCACTCATTGTATATTTACGTTTTGATTTCAATGAGTCTATAGTATTTATTCCAGTATTATTTTCAACCATTTCAGCATTATTTTCAACGATTTCAGGAATATTTTCCATTTTAATATAACCACAGAAAATTAATTTTCGTTTTCGTCTATAATGATAAATTCGTCAAAACATTTACGGAATTTCGAAGGATGTTCTTTTTTGGGGTGAAGGTCGATCAACAAGAATGAATGCGGTTCTTTTATTGCGTAGTTGTATACCTTATAAAATGTTTCTTCGTCAATCTCACCTGCCACTGATTCAAAGCACTCTTTTAGTTCAGCCTTGTCTTTCATTGAAAACAAAATGAGACTTGTACAGTTGTTTTTTACTGTGCGTGGACACCCTCCATACTGACTTTTATAATTTTGTATACAGGTGAACACTTGGATTCCTAATGCCGAGCCTTCGGGAAATGGTGCTATATGCCTATGTCTTGTTATAAGATTTAAAAACTTTTGACAACGAAATAATGGCGTGCTTTGGCAGTCATCGATAAATAAATAGCAATTTACTCTTTCACCATTCCATTTGTGTGTTGGTTTCTCAAAACCTTCTGGTGTCAAAAACTGAAGCATTAAATCGGGTTCGATATCGTCTATATATATGTTTCTGTTATTTAGCTTTGATTGTAACAAATTCCATTGTTTCATGTCTTCGTGATATTTTAGATACAAATCACGCTCTTCTTCACATTTTGAAATAATATCGTCAATAACCATATCAGGACAATCGGGTTGGTAAACATCTTCTTCTTGAATCTCTAAATTCTTCATTAGCTTTTTATTAGAATCAAATGTGGTCGAGATTACAAATATCCTCATAGCTTTATCTTCTTTCTTTAACATTCTAAAGTAATTGCAGATAGCTGTCGATTTACCACTATTTCGTTTCCCAATACATACAAGGTTTTGCATTGGATTTAACATATTTTTACTTGTCCTTATAGAGCACGAGTTTCCTTTTGGTACTTCAATTTTCATATCGCTCACGATTAGAGTTTTCATATTTATTATATTGCAATATTATATATATAAGATCAAAATGGCTTCAAGACGAAGAAATACTATGTTACCCGATGAATCAACTTTTTCGAGTACTGGAATGGGTGTTTATACTCCTCCTGAAAGACAATTGACTGATTCTAATATTCCAAGCTATCACCCGAGTAATTACGGAAATAGAAAAAATAAAAAGACACAACAAGACGAAAATGAAAATGTAGAAACACAGCCTGAAAGTAACGATGAAACTATGACTCAACAGGAATATTGGGATAAAGGTATCATCCATTATGACAAATGGCCGCCCTCTGACGAATGGGTTCAGGAATATGAAAGTCGTTATGGTACAAAATGGACGGGACCCAGAGAAGAAGAAGAGCCTATATTTGATGAAGACGACGACGAAATTCCTGTTATAGAAAAGGCACCTGAGACTCGTGAAGAAAAATCATTTGTTGCACGATTAGCTTCAAAATTCGCTTATAACAACGACCCAAATATGATACCTACAGGTTATAAGTACGATCGTGCATTATCGAATAGATATATTAAAGTGTTTCATAATCCTGTATCGAACCATACAATTACTTCGTATAGAGGAACTCAACTCCAAGGTACAATGAAAGATGCATATGTTGATCTAAAAAGTGACCTTGATATTTTATTAGGAAATTTCAATAGTTCGAACAGAATTGATGCATACAATCAACATTTTCAACAAGTGAAAGACAAATACAAAGATTCAAAACATCTATTAGTTGGGCATTCTCTTGGGTCGACAACCGCTTTAGCAATAGCGAAAAAAAATAATGTAGACTCATACAGTATGAACACTGGACATGGATTAGGTAATCTTGATATCGCAAGTCAATTGAAATATAATATAGGCTGTATGTTTACAAAATGTTCAAAACACGAAGAAGAACTGAATGTTTACGATCCGATTAGTGGTTTAGGACATCTTGATTTTACTACAAAGAAACACTGGTATTTTGATACCAAACATATCCATAGTCTACCAAATAAAATATTGTATTAAAGTAAATGTCAATGATTTATAAAGCACGACGTCAATCAAACCCACCAACAATGCTTGGGATTCCGAATTATCAAAGAAGAACACTTATACACGAAGATGAATTTTCTATTGAAGTTATTCCCGAAAATATTAGTACGAATTCTGTAGTTATCAATTTAAATGGTTTTGATGACCTCGAAACAAACGACTTATCAAAATACAATGTTAATGTAGAATTGATTGAAATATAATCTAAGTATATTGTAAATAGATGTCTTTAACAATCAATAATATAACAAACTCAAATTTTTCATTTACAGGAAGTTTGACAAATTGGTTACCCGAACCATTCCATTTGAACAATACATATCCGTTGTATTATACACAAGCTGCAGCTAATAATGCATCCCCATTGAATTCAAGTCACACGCATACGATAAATGGTATTGATTATTTTATGCCAAATTCAGACGGTTCTTTTACATTGTATCATAATAATTATAATGCAGGTACGACCACATATAAGCTTCGTAGTACTATCACCAACGATTTGACTCAACAAGTTGTTATTAAAGAATTGATATTTGAATATCCCACATTATATATTTCAAATATGGACGTCTCGTATAATTTCTCACCAGGTATTCCTGGTTATACTACGAATGGTTATACGATTGCATCAACTGTAAATTCAATCGTTATAAACAAACCAAATAAATTATATACATTACGAATAAATTTATCAATAAGTAATGTTACATTCACTTTGTATAATGAATTAAATACTAATACGCAAGTGCCTTTTTTGTTCGAGGTCCAACATCAAGATTTTCAACAAGGTAATACTTATCAAATATCGTATATATTTATTAACAATTCAAATACAAATGATATATTCACATACATCGCATTTTTTACGATAACTTGAAGAAAAAAAATATATATCTTTATATTATACAAATGACTTCATTAACCTTTCAAAATATTACAAATGCATCTGATTTCAACACAATTAGTGGAACTGTTACAGGATTGGTTCCAAATACGTCTTATAAGTTGAGATCTACGATTACTAATGTTTATACAAATGAAACTATCGTTATTGACTCAACTGCTACATTTACTACCCAAAATTCGACCTCACAAGCTACATATTCGATAACACATGTCCAATCCCTTGATCACGGAAGTCTAATTTTCCAAGTTACAAAATCGTCGGGTTCGACGCAAGACGGCGACAATTTCGAAATGATTATAGAGCAAAATACTTACACGAGAACCTTGTCGACTGACGATAATACAAACACTTTCTATATCGAAATTCCGTATTCAGGGGGGATGAGCGAAGGACAGACGTATTCACTCTCTATTGTAATCAACGATACATTTGTTCAAGAACAAGATTATATCCAACAATTCGATAGCGTGGATTCGACATTTCTTCGCGATTCGTTGCAAGAACGTTATAACAAATTGGTTTTTAATTTTAGTGCATATTCTCAATCCGATATTAACAAAAATTATCAATTAAATCTCGCTTTAAAGAACGCTAACGGTGTCCTCCAGAATTCAATTAACATTTCTCAAGGCAGTCTCGGTTCTAATTTCGAATTCACAGGTTTGTCATCTAGTACAGATTACATTGTTGAAAACGCAGTAACGGATTTGAGTCTGGAAACTACAGCTCAAATTACGAAAACAAAAATAAATTCGACGTTTAACATAACCACACCTGCAAGCCCAAATGCGGACTACGCCGTTGTAACATCACTCGAATCTCAGGATGAAATTCTCAAAATTTTGTTCACAAATACCGTGAGTTTGTACCCAGACGATACATTTCAAATCAAATTACAAAATGCTTCGAACGATGAAACCGAGAGTGGTATCAAAACATTGACGCAATCAGATCTTGATGATGGTTTTAATATGAACATATCACGATCGTCTATTCTTAATAACGCAAACGAAAATTCCTTGTTGTACTATGTAAATGGAACTTTACTCGAGACCAAGCAACATGTAAATTGGTATTATCATCCGATCTCAAATCAACAAAATGAAACTATTAGTGGAACGACTTACAGTTTCGATATTACAGGATTTTCTACGAACAACTTCGTTTTAGATATCTTTGTACACATTTATGATAAAACTACCTACGACGCACCAAACGGTTCTCAGTTACCATTATCTCAACTATCATTCAATGATGTTCTAGCTGTCTCGGGTACCATTTCAGGAACGTTCGACGGTTTGACTGAAAACACACAGTACTATTTTGAAATAGCAGCACGAGATAAATCATTTTACAATATATTTGGAGAGTCTAAAATTCAACAAATACTATTCCAAACAAAGACCACAATTTCGAATTTTACTGTTAACCCATATGTTTTGTCAACGACGAATATAACTGCGACGACCATGGACGTCAGTTTGGATAACTTTGTATCGAGCGATACCGTAAACTCCCACACGATTGTTGTAGAAGCGATTGAAGTACCAGTACCTTATTTGTATTGGGAATTTACTAATGACACTCTTGATATCAATGATCAAAACCCGTGGAATTCTACAGGCGGCGGTTCTTTTAATACTGAAGGATTTATATGTAACCGAAATTCTCGTGTAGAAATGTCTAATGATTTAGAGACGGTCAAACAAAATTTGACAACAGACTCATTTACATATATGTTTTTTATGAAATCCTCGGCTCCACTTTTTGAGGCTCTCGTATTTACATCACCCTCAACTACTTCAGCACCCAACGATGGATTCTTTATGTTGTTCAATGATAATAGACTCTCAATCAGATTCCACAATGCAGCAAACGAATTTATCAATGATATAAATCAGCACGATATTTCTTCTCATAGCGACAGTGCTATTGATTTTGAGACAGTTATGACTCATTACGCTGTTGTTTTAAGCCCGACTGTTGTTAAACTTTATATAAACGGAGAATTGAGTCACACACAACCACACACGAACGGAATAACAGACAATGTCCTTGCATTCACTCAAGATTCAAAACTACGATACAACTCAAACGGTTACGGAACTTATGGTGCTCAATCCCAATCGACGGTTAGAGATATGAGGTTCTACACTAGAGAACTATCCGCAAGTGACATATTAGATGTTTACAACACCCAAAGTTAAAATGTAAGTTTATAGTATATAAAAATGGAAATTTGCGATATCATTTCACTTTGTAATGTTGCAATATTATTAATACACGCAATTGCATACAATGTTCGAAGGTCACGATGTACCGATATTGAATGTTTATGTTTCAATTGTAAACGAAATTTGATGTCAAAAGACGAAATGGAAAGTGACAACAAAGAAAATGTAGCTTTATAGTAAATGTACAAGATTACACAATATTCATATAACCAAGCTAAAAAGTTGAATGTTACAATCAAACCGAGTACTGTCAAAAACAAAAAGATTGATGTATTCGATAAAGACAATAAAAAACTTGCATCATTTGGTGATATCAGATATAAAGACTACCCAACATACATTTTGGAAAAAGGTTTAGAATATGCAAATGAACGTCGAAGATTGTATAGAATTAGACACAAGAATGATTTAAATATAATTCAAAGTCCTGGTTATTTCGCAAATAAAATTCTATGGTAAATTATATAAATAACAATGAACTCTATTGTTGGATACGCCATTTATCAAGAAAGAAAATGTTACGATTCATTCAAAAAAACAGACTTTTTTAAAAATCATAAAGATAAAAATGCTTTCTATGTGATCGAGACACCGAAAGGTTGTGCTCCTTCAATAAAACTGGGAAAAACACAGACCTCGCTTGAATCGAGATTAAAAAACTATTATTCAGCTTATGGTAATACTTTCTATGTATTGTATGTCAAAATATTTACAAAGGCTTTAGCAGGTAAATACTTAAGTCTTAATGCGGCCACTCCTGTCAAATTGGTGAATAACTATGAAAAAGAGGTTTTAAAAACATTGCGAGACGACAATGTAAAACCGTTGAGAAGTAAGGAATATTTTGCAAAATATACAGAAGTCTTAAACGCGATAATTAAGACAGATGAACGACTTAAACCAAACCAGAATATGATTACCGAAGTTAAACAACGCTCTAATAAACGATTGAGGAGAAACCCGATCGATAATCCATTTTGGAAAGGTTCAAGCTAAAAAGAAATAAAAAAATAATGATTATATATATATATATATTATAGACGATGGATGAATTGAAAGTATTAACATTTAAGAGTATGATTGACTTGCTTGAAGATTCACGATTTTATGAGTTGCTTATCGATGAACTTAACAAGAAAATTGATTTACCGTTTTTCAATGAAAAGACCGAACGCAAGATTTATGAAAGTTTGTATGTATGTATTTTAGAGACTTTGAAAAATAAAAATATCAATTGATAGTATATAATCAAATGTTTGAAAAAGACTGCGGATGTGGATGTAAAGGACGAAAATCTCAAGGACTAACTGGAAATCCTTTGAAACCGAAAACTATAGATAAATCTAAACCTGTGAAAAAAATCAAATTAAAATAAAGATCAAATTAAGATAAATTAAAACGAAACGAAACGGAACTGTTGCTTTTAAGTATAATATTTGAAATGCTCGCCAAATTTTAGTCAAGATTCATATATCAATAATGAATTTTGAGTATCATATGAGAAAGTTACTCAAAACCTGTCGTCCCCGACCAGAGTACTAATCTCGCCCTATTATAGTCGTACTCTGTATGACAGTGTGTACCAAGTAAGTAATGAGTAAGTAACAAGTAAGTAACAAGTAAGTAACAAGTAAGTAACAAGTAACTCTCAAGTAACTCTCAAGTAACTCTCAAGTAACTTTTGAGTAAAAAAAAATATTTTTGAGGTTTTTTCATAAAAATTTTATTTTTTTAAAATTTTCTAATTTTTCGATATTGCCGAAAATTTTTAGGGTTTAAGCATTATTTTGAGTAAAAAAAATATTTTTGAGATTTTTTCATAAAAATTTTATTTTTTTAAAATTTTCTAATTTTTCGATATTGCCGAAAATTTTTAGGGTTTAAGCATTATTTTGAAAGTTATCGAGGATTTTTGCTTATTTGTAAGAATATTGGTCATATATGTGAAAGATATGAAAAATTGATGAAAATTGATGAAAATGATGAAAATTGATGGAATCTTTAAGGCTACTACCTTGGAATATCGGGGAATATCGGGTGTCCCAGAAAGGATTAAACATACACACACCTTTTGAATACAGCATATGATCTTTTGGGTAATTGCTTGTATCATAAGAGTTTTCCGTTTCCTTCATATCCTTGTATACATCATCGGTTTTGATGTTCAAAACAAATGAATCAGTATCAGTCAGTACGAGATTCACATTTTCTTTGTATCTTGGTTTTAATGTATCATAATAGAAGGAATACATATGAATCTTTGATAAATCTAACACCCCTACCCCGCAATATATGGGCTTGTTTAAATTTACGGTCGTTGTATTCATTTGTAAAATTCTAAAATTCTCACCTCCTATGTTTTCTATCACTTTCTGGTATTCAGGTTTTGAACTGTATTTGATAAACTGATTCTCATCTAAAACGAATTTCAAGGTAGTTCGATCACGAACGTTCTCCATCGTTTTACCTACAATGATTATTATAGAGACCCACGAACCTAAAAATGAAGTCCAAGAAAAAAATAATCTACTTTTCAATAAACAAGGTTATAGGTTTGCACATCCTTGTTAAAAAAATAATATATTCATATAATATATAAATCAATATGTCTGGTATTCCAAAATCGCTAATTCCCAATCAAAAAGTTAAGAGTATTCCTCTTAAAAAGAAAATTATAGAACTTTTACCTGCGAATAGTTCGGCATCAACTCAATACTCACCGACATCAAACTCTAGAATTATATTTAATATTCCAGCGTACGAAAATTGTTCCTTAGACATGTCTCAAACATTTTTGCGATTTCTCGCAGCTTCTTCATCTGCAAATAATTTATTCAAGGATGGTATTCCTGTATTCAATAGAATTTTGATCAAATCAGGTAACGGTTCGGTGCTCGAAGATATTACTGATTTTCATCTATTAGAACGAGTGTTTAATCTTTTGAAAGACACGACAAGCAAATCTGTAGACGATAGCCTCGAAGGTTATTACGATCAAAAAATCGAATCGACTAACCGTACTACTGTTCATATTGGAACACTACAACACGCTGGTCGTACGTATATCAAACGATTGGCGAGTGGTCTTTTTTATAATGAGAATTCTCTACCTTTGCATCTGATGTCTGGCGGGGGCGGATTCGCTATGAGTATTGAACTTTACATTTTCAAAAAAATGAAGGAGTTTCCCCAAGCTTTTTAGCATAATTTCTCTGGTCATACCCTTACGACTTTTATCGATTTTCATCAATTTTCGCATATTTTTTATTGTATACCAATCTATACTATGTGAACATACGGTATTTAGAAACCCCAAGCAAAAAACACCCGTAAGAGGTGTTTTTTGCTGAAAAACTCGTCAGAGTTTTTCCTTTCCAGTATCGACCTTTGTGAACATACAGTATTTTATGGATAATATCAAAATTTAGTTAAAATTTACGGTTCAATGTGATTTAAACATTAACTAAAAATTGTTCTAAAAAAGTTACGAAAATGAAAAAAATTCCTGTCATTCCGTTTCGTTCGCCCGAGGTAATCGCGTTTCGCATCGAGGTAGGGTTTGGTTTGGTTTCCCTAACTAAGTTCCTAAAGTCCTAATTCCTAAAATTCTTATTCGTATTTTACTTTTTTGATATTGCACAGCCAACAAGCTAATCTGCAATTGTTTTTTGTGTGTCCTCTATCATTATCAATTCTGTCCAATGTAAAAATTCCTTGATGTAATTCACATCCACAAGCAAAACAGATATTGTTCCCAGATTCTATGATATTTTTTACATCTTTAGTACTTAGATCACATGTCCTGTGTTTCTTTTCATCTTGTACTTTGTAACCATTTATTTTGTTATTGATAAATGTATCTTGATAATCCACATAAACTGTTTCGTTTTGCGAATCTCCAAATACAATGTAATCTTTGTTCGTTGTTCTTGTCAATGCTGTGTATAACATTCTATTTGTCATTTTTTCTAATTCCCAAATACAAAACAAGAAGTCAAATGTTTGTCCTTGTGATTTGTGAACTGTTATCGCATAAGATATTACATATTCTTTGTGGAAATCTTTGATCGAAATGGTATATTCTTCATTTGTATCTGTGTTGATAACCATAATATTTTCATCGTCCCAATCAATTACCTTGAACTCTTGATTATTGAAGATACCGAGTTTTTTCATATTCTTGCAGGACATTATCGGTGTATTTTTTCTGATTTTGACAGATTGAGCATACACGTTTGATTTTAAATCTTGATCCGTACATTCTATATCCAAACAATCACCTGGTCGATTGTTCATAATGATATCATTGATTTCTTTTCTTTTCTTATTTGTGAAACATAAATGTCTTTTTGATTTCCAGATATTGAAATTTCCAAATACGTGTTTATTGACTTCTCCCGTGTCGTATGCGTGTTGACTTATGGATGTCATTGTTGTATCAGATCGTTTGTTAATAGTCATTTCTATGCGATTGTGATCACACAGGTATTTCATCAAATAGCAAGTTTCATAATCATAATTTTCCTCGCAAACTGGTGGTAATTGTTTGAAGTCTCCAAAAAATATGTATTTCAAATTTGGACATTGTTGCTTTGCTAATTGTAAGAATCCAAGTAGTGTAAACCCAACCATACTGATTTCATCCAGTAGCACATAATCCATACTCTTTAACTTTTTCAACATTTTCGAACAGATTTTACTGTCGTGTCCAATTCCTAAAAACTTGTGGATTGTTGTTCCTCCAATGTTCAAGGCTGCTTTGTTTGTTGGTGCGAGAATTGCTGATTTCATGTTTCGCTTATCAAGTTCATTTTTGAACATCTTCAATAAATAGCTTTTACCAAATCCACCACTTCCATTGACCATAAATGACTCATTCTTATCCAAGACTTGTTTAACGATATCATCGAAGTTTTCAAAATTATCCTCTTTTGATTGTTTCCAATCATCGAATGATAACGCTAACTCCTTGTTTATCTTTTGACTAATATGTGTAACTCGTTGGATGTCACCCTTCTTGTATCCACCAATTACTGTATCGTCTAATTCAACTTCGTTTTCTGGATTTTCAACAATGATATTGTCTGTTTTAATTGCTAATAGGTTACCACCAACTTTTTTGTACAGTTCATAATTCTTGATATATTCATTTTCTAAAATTTGATTGTAGATCGGAATGTCATTATCAATCATTTGGTAAGTTGTTCTGTTTTCGATTTGATAGATTGTATCGTCCTCGTTTTCATGTCTTGTGTAGATTGGATTAATGTAGACTTCGTTTGTAGTAAGTCCATCTTTGTTTTTTGTTTTTGATTTATGTCCATTTTTAGTTTGTGTTACATTTGTTGTGTTTGATTCATCCAATTTCCAAAAGTAATAACACGCTGTATCAAAATTGCTTTCAAAAAATATCTTGCTCGTTGTCTTTTTACTCATTGCGAATGATCCAATCGTACCATTGCTCATAAATTTAAATTCTGGATACTCTATTACTCGTTCAAAAAATTCTAATAAATAATCTTCATCATATGTGTTTGATGCTAATAGCTGATATTTGATTTCATAATCGATAGTTTCTTTGGTAAGATATTCTAAAAATCCATTCGTATACCATCCATTACCTCTTGCTGGTAATCTATTCCTTGTAAGTATGTAATAAAATCCTTCCTTCAATTTTTCGCATTCCACAAATGGTTCAACACTGTCGATCACATTAAAACGTTTGTACTTTCCTAATACATTGTCACGCATACAGGACGTTCTACATTTGTTAATATCAATTCCTATCGTTTTTGTTATGTCTTGCGAAATATCATAGTTTTCAACGATACCAGCATTGACTTGCAAATGTTTGTATACCATTGGGTTCATCTTTGATTGTTTGTGATGAGGGTATGTATCATTGAATAAAAATCGTCCAAAATTCAAAGATGTTTGATTTGTAAATTTGATTTTTGTTTTAGAAGATGCATTGTAATGTTCAATGTAAGACTTGATAATGTTCTCTTCGTGATTTGCAAAAATTCGTTTATCCGATAAATCAATTTGTTTAATTTGTCCATTGATAACTTTCAAATTTGTTGGCGATATCAATTTACCTGTTTTTTCAAAATACTCTATGAATTCCTCCAAAAGATTTGTATTATGCACAATGATGTCTTTGTCAGTGATTTCAAAATTTTCTTTTTTTGATGATTCTTTTCTTATACAGTTTGAACCGACATTCTCCCGTGTACAAGCATTTAAATGGTGCATAAATTCTTTCCCTTCGCATAGATACATATGATCGTTCGCTACGATATACGCCAACGCATCCAATTTTTTGTTTCTCTTTTCAGGATAATATGTATCAAAAATTCTTTCATTGATATCCAATGCGTACATTGGGATTCCATGTAAACGACAAAAATTCTTGATATTGTATGTATTAAATCCTTGATGAATACTCGAAAAGTCATCTGTCATTTCATTTGCGACATCTTCTAATGTCAACTTCAATGGTCGATAACATCGATCTGTACAATATTTGTGGTACAATGCTTCAGGGACACAACACATATTTCCAGAGTCTTTGAAATTCTTTGAAATATTTTTACTTTCGATATCGAATTTACAATTAAACATTTTTACATCTTTCAAATCTGAAATTTTCTTATTTACTTTTTGAGATGAATGGCTTACTATTTCAATAATATTGTATGCATTTTGTATGGGTATATTGTTATACAAAGCAGGTTCATTATTTGTCACGGTATCGTTGGGATTCAGTGTAACACTAATGATTTCGGTTACAGTAACTTTCATATCACTAAATATATCTTTAGCATTATTTAGCTTACCTTCACGTTCAATAGTTTTATAGTCATCTACGAGGTATACAGTTTGTCCTTCAAAATAAGTTTCAATCAATTCTACTACTTCATCCTTTTTTATTTGATGAAATACGATATTATTGTCAACTTGAAACAATTCATTCGATGTAAATATATTTGTTTTTTGTTCAACTAGTCTTATATCTTTGGTTTTATCTTTCTTTGTAACGATATTGTAAATATTGAAAGTTATTGAATTCGTATAAACTTCCTTGACATTTTTAACTAATTTTCCATTTTGAATAATGAAATCTTTGTATTTCTTTACAAGTTTACCAGTTTTAGATCGATTGTCCAAAACTTTACTTCGTTTGATAAACTTGTTTTTGGAAGTATCAAATACATAATCGAAATTCGTATTTGGTAATGATAGAGTTGGGTTAGACTTTATTAGCTTGGTAAATGCAGGTTGAACATGTCCGTTCTTGTTGAATATCGGTCTATACCGTTTCCCATTATTTGTTTTGAAATATAGTTTATCGTTGATAGTTTTGTATTCCATCTTTGTTATATTAGATGAGATTTTAATTTCAGTGGAATTGTTCATTTTATAATATATACAGAAATTATTTCTTTAAAGTGTTTTTTGTATATATCATATTTCTATTTTTTGAAACCGCCCTATAATATTTCTGAAATTTTCAAATTTGAGATTGCACTTTAATGATACAGTTTACAATTATGTTAAATCTTTCCTTTAGAATCACCTTTTTGTCATAATCATGTTCATACTGTTTGACAAGTTGATCATACAAGGGTTTGATATCTGTTGCTTTTAAATCGTGTCTAATTACAGATGCTCTTAAAATTTTACTATTCAATTCTAACTTTTCAAGTCGCTTCATAAATTGAGATTTCAATTGTTTGTTTTTGACTGCTTCGTTTTGATAAGATTTATTTCTCTGTTCTCTATTGTATTCGGGTGATTTTACAAATTTTAGGATTCTTCCAGTTTCGTTATCAATAATTTTCGTGTAAATTTGAGAACCATAATCAATGACCGATGAGTTCATGACCTATAATATACAATATTTATTTGTTTAAATAGTTTTTTCTGTATTATACAATTCATTCATAATTTACAACAGACACTGATCCACCTTTATTGATGAAAAGGTTATACCCAGATTGCACATAACTATGGACTTGAAGGCTCACGGTATCTGCAGTAGTATTGTGAAGTGTCATGTCCAGTTGGATCGGACTCCCGCTCGAACTCGTATTCATTCCCGAGATTAATCTATCGTCATCAGAACTTTCAAACGATTGTACTAACATAAATGCATCTTGTTCATATCTTGGCACAAGACCCGCTACACGACTCGTGGCGAGGAAGGGAATTCCTGATTTCACCATATACAATGAATCCATAACATTCATAAGAGCTTGGATAGAACCTCCAGTAATATCTACACGTTGGGAAGGATAATAATTAGTTGAGTATCTGTATTGATAAGTATTTACTCTTACGTCAGCACTTTGTCCACCAAGGAGTATGATGTCATTCGTTCCAACAGTAGATGAAGCAGTGGAATCCCGAAGAACTGTGAAAACCTTTTGAAGGTCGTGCACAGATTCACTGACGAACAAATTATGGTTTGAGGTCGAAGTTGCATTCACTTGCATTGAAGAAACGTGCGATCGGACAGTGCTAAAGGGAATTTTCAAAGGCTCTCCGCTACAAAGTGCTTGGTCATACTTAGCACAAACGTCACTCTCAAGCTCGGTAACACATAGCTGCAAAACGACATTCTGCAAAGTATATCCCAGATCCGCAGTAGCCGAAGCTCTTTTCATTGATTCGATAGCGGAGTTAAGATATAGTTCAATACTCATAGCAAAACCACCACCACCACTCATAAGGTGAAGTGGTAGACTATTTTCATTGTAAAATAGACCAGAACACAATCGTTTGATATACGTTCTACCAGAACCAGCCTGTAAAGTTGCCACTGTAGTAGTAGTAAGTGCAGTCGAGTCTACTTTTGAATCATAATAGCCTTCTAAAGTGTCGTCTACAGATTTGCTTGTCGTGTCTTTCAAAAGATTAAACACTCTTTCTAGTAAATGAAAATCGGTAATATCCTCAAGCACAGAACCGTTGCCGCTCTTAATCAAAATTCTATTGAAAACGGGAATACCATCTTTAAAAAGATTGGTCGCTACAGAGGACGTTGCGAGAAATCGGAGGAACGTTTGAGACATGTCCAAACTACAATTTTCGTAAGCTGGAATATTAAAAATGATACGACTATTTGAAGTCGGTGAGTATTGTGTTGCCGAAGAACTATTCGCAGGTAAAAGTTCGATGATTTTGCGTTTCATCGGGATTGATTTAACTTTTTGAGAAGGAATTAAACTTTTTGGAATACCAGACATATTTGTTTTATATATTATATCAATATATTATTTTTTTAACATGGATGAGCTAATCTATAACCTTGTTTATTGAAAAGTAAATTATTTTGCTCTTGGATTTCATTTTTCGGTTCGTGCGTCTCTATAATAATCATTGCAGTCCAGTCATCGTGCGTTTGATCTTGGAAAGTACTTCCATTTGAATCTTCTAATCGTATATCAAAACTGGAAAGTGTACCCTGTAAATCGTGCCATTCATACTCGCTTTGATTTGCATTAAAATGTATCCAAGAATATCGATTAACGTCTATAGGTATTGTGCAAAATCGCTCGCTATGAAGCGTGCCTATAGTATTTGTTCGATTGTTGTGAGTTTGCCTTGAATTCGTCCCTAAAGTCGATGACGATACTATCAAATAGGGTTGAGATTCTCTACCTGGTTGCAATGATGATAAAGTTCTTTCTGGAACGGTTTTGTTTGTAGCATTGAAAGATTTTGCTCTTCCATCCAATGTTTGTGCTTGAACTATTGGGGTCAAAGTAACTTGAGAACTTGAAAATCCTAACATCGTCCATAATTGAGAGGATAACAACATCCAAAATTTATTGCCTGTCGATCCAGAGCCAATAATTGATATCGTAAAATCATCATTCAATGTTAATGTAAAGGTAGGTACGACTTCATTACCAAATTGTCTTGAGTGGTTTTTATTTTGATTAATACTTGCAGCATCATATACAGGCTCTTCGTTCATTAATTCTTGAACTTTTAGAATAAGAGAATCTAAAGTATAATACCCTTCTGGGATGTAATTTGCGAAAGATTTGGTTTGAACATTTGTTACACCGCCCGTCGTTGTTGAATAGTATTCGTTCCAGGTAACGGCATCGTTATCGTCTTGTTTAATATTATAGAAAGAGTTCGCTATAGTAAACTTCGATAAACAAGCACGACTTACATTGTTAATTGGTGGATTCAAATGAATTGTCATTGAACTCTTGTTTTCGTGATCTTGTCTATGTACAGAATTGATATGTATATAATGTTTAGTCATCTTTTTATACTATAATGCAAGATTTTAAAAGTTTAGTATCATTATCCCACTATCATTTTTACTAAATTTGGGTGTTCTTTTCAATGACACATGAGTTACTGGTTTTTCTAATACCATTGTTTCTGATATCGGTTCTTCTACCATTGGTTCTGATATCGGTTCTGATATCGGTTCTTCTACCATTGGTTCTTCTATCGGTTCTTCAGGTATTTCTTCTTTAACGGTTTCTTTTGATTTCTTGAGATTCTCTTTCCGTTCTATAGCTCGTTCTTTCCGTACCTGAGATGCTCGTTGTCTCGCTATCTTAAGCTGCTCGAGTTTAGCATCGCTCATTGTATATTTACGTTTTGATTTCAATGACTCTATAGTATTTATTTCAGTTGGATTTTCAACCATTTCAGTATTATTTTCAGTATTTTCAGAAATATTTTCCATTTTAATATAACCACAGAAATTAATTTTGATTTTCGTCTATAATAATAAATTCGTCAAAGTTTTTTCGGAATCGAGATGCGTGTTCCTTTTTTGGATGTAAATCAATTAACAAAAAACTATGCGGTTCTTTTGTGGCGTATTCGTATACCTTATAAAAGCTTTCTTCTTCGATCTCACCGCCTACTGATTGAAAGCACTCTTTTAGCTCAGCTTTGTCTTTCATCGAAAACAATATTAATGTGGTACAGTTGTTTTTTACAGTTCGTGGGCAGCCTCCGTACTGGCTCTTATAATTCTGTATCGCTGTGAACACTTGGATTCCCAGACTTCCGCCTTCGGGAAATGGTGCTATATGCCTATGTCTTGTTATCAAATTGAGAAATTTTTGACAACGAAATAATGGAGTGCTTTGACAATCATCTATGAATAAGTACATATTCGGTCTAATACCATTCCATTTGTGTGTGGGTTTTTCAAAACCTTCAGGAGTTAGGAATTCAAGCATCAAATCAGGTTCTATATCGTCTATATATATGTTTCTGTTATCCAGTTTTGATTGTAACAAACATTGTGTGTGTTGTGTTTGTTGATTCTGGGACACCCGATATCCCCTGATATTCCAAGGTAGTAGCCTTAAAGATTTCATCAATTTTCATCAATTTTCATCAATTTTTCATATCTTTCACATATATGACCAATATTCTCACAAATAAGCAAAAATCCTCGATAACTTTCAAAATAATGGTTAAACCCTAAAATTTTTCGGTGATATCGAAAAATTAGACAATTTGATAAAAATGAAAATTTGGTGAAAAAATCTCAAAAAAACTTTTTTTTAGTAACGGTCAGGGTATGCAGTGATGATGCAATGATGCAATGATGCTGCAATTAATAGGGCGAGATTAGTACTCTGGTCGGGGACGACAGGTTTTGAGTAACTTTCTCATATGATACTCAAAATTCATTATTGATATATGAATCTTGACTAAAATTTGGCGAGCATTTCAAATATTATACTTAAAAGCAACAGTACCGTTTCGTTTCGTTTAGTTTTTAAAATTTTCAATATTCAAGTCAACCAGTTAATATCTCGAGGTAGATTACACTTATAACAGTAATAGAAACATTCAAAATTTGACTTACCATTATATACAGGTTCGTGTTCTTCGTCAAGACGGTAAAATTGAATTCGTTTTTTGGGTAATACAATTTGAATATCATACCGATATTGTTCTCGTATATATTTAGTCACTAAAACAGAATAGGGCATTATCAATATAAAAGGTTTATCAATCTCTTTCAATTTAATCATTATAGCCTTTTTAATTGTGAATGGTGGATTTGAAATAATGATATCATAATCTAATTTATCAACCATTTCGAAAAAATCATATTCTTTTTCGTGTATTACATTTGTACAACCCATGTCTCGTAATATCTGCCCAGAACGTCCGTCCATATAAAACGGCTCATAAATGACTTTATCTTTCCAAGGTTGAATTATATGCTCAATATTTCTATAAGCGTCTTCTGGAGTTCCATAGTCATCGTATTTTAAAAATGTTTTTGTTGTAAATGAAGCCATTATATTATTATACATTTCATTTTAATTTGATTTTTTTCACAGGTTTAGATTTATCTATAGTTTTCGGTTTCAAAGGATTTCCAGTTAGTCCTTGAGATTTTCGTCCTTTACATCCACATCCGCAGTCTTTTTCAAACATTTGATTATATACTATCAATTGATATTTTTATTTTTCAAAGTCTCTAAAATACATACATACAAACTTTCATAAATCTTGCGTTCGGTCTTTTCATTGAAAAACGGTAAATCAATTTTCTTGTTAAGTTCATCGATAAGCAACTCATAAAATCGTGAATCTTCAAGCAAGTCAATCATACTCTTAAATGTTAATACTTTCAATTCATCCATCGTCTATAATATATATATATATATAATCATTATTTTTTTATTTCTTTTTAGCTTGAACCTTTCCAAAATGGATTATCGATCGGGTTTCTCCTCAATCGTTTATTAGAGCGTTGTTTAACTTCGGTAATCATATTCTGGTTTGGTTTAAGTCGTTCATCTGTCTTAATTATCGCGTTTAAGACTTCTGTATATTTTGCAAAATATTCCTTACTTCTCAACGGTTTTACATTGTCGTCTCGCAATGTTTTTAAAACCTCTTTTTCATAGTTATTCACCAATTTGACAGGAGTGGCCGCATTAAGACTTAAGTATTTACCTGCTAAAGCCTTTGTAAATATTTTGACATACAATACATAGAAAGTATTACCATAAGCTGAATAATAGTTTTTTAATCTCGATTCAAGCGAGGTCTGTGTTTTTCCCAGTTTTATTGAAGGAGCACAACCTTTCGGTGTCTCGATCACATAGAAAGCATTTTTATCTTTATGATTTTTAAAAAAGTCTGTTTTTTTGAATGAATCGTAACATTTTCTTTCTTGATAAATGGCGTATCCAACAATAGAGTTCATTGTTATTTATATAATTTACCATAGAATTTTATTTGCGAAATAACCAGGACTTTCAATTTTATTTAAATCTTTCTTGTGTCGAATTCTATACAATCTACGTCTTTCATTTGCATATTCTATACCTTTTTCCAAAATGTAAGTTGGATAATCCTTATACCGAATGTCACCAATTGATGCTATGAGATTATTGTCTTTATCGAATACATCAATCTTTTTGTTTTTGACAGTACTCGGTTTGATTGTAACATTCAACTTTTTAGCTTGGTTATATGAATATTGTGTAATCTTGTACATCACTTTTACTATAATGCTACATTATCTTTATTATCACTATCCATTTCGTCTTTTGACATTAGAGCTCGTTTACAATTGATACATAAACAATCAATATCGGTACATCGTGATCTTCGAACATTGAATGAAATTGCGTGAATTATCAAAATCAAAACGTTGCAGAGAGAGATTATATCACAACTTTCCATTTTTATATACTATAAACTTACATTTTAACTTTGGGCGTTGTAAACATCTAATATGTCACTTGCGGATAGTTCTCTAGTGTAGATCCTCATATCTCTCACCGTACTTGCAGCTTGAGCACCATAACTTCCGTAACCGCTTGTATTGTATCGTAATTTCGACGTATCGTTAAATGAAATAATATTACTTGTTATTCCATTCGTGTGAGGATTTGTAATCGAATGCTCGCCATTTATGTAGACTTTAACATCAGTCGAATTTAATACAACAGCATAATGAATGACAGCTAATGCAATATCTTCATCAAGGTCGCTGTGAGAAGTGATATCGTGTTGATTTATATCATTGATAAATTCGTTTGATGCATTGTGGAATCTTATAGATATTAAACCATTATTGAATAACATCCAAAAACCATCGGTTGGTACTGCTACCGCTGATTCTGATGCTGGCGTAGTGAATGTCAAAAGTTCATTTACGGACCTATTAGCCTGTATAAAAAACATATATGTCATTGTATTTATACTTAGTTCTTGTTTTATCGTTTCTAAATTCTCGCTCATCTCGACTCGAGACCCTCTACCACATCTAAAACCAAGCCTATCGTTGTAATTAAATTCACCGCCACCCGACGAATACCACTGATTTTGATCGTTGACATCAAGTAAATCATCGGTAAATTCCCAATATAAGTATGGAACAGGCACTTCAATCGCCTCGATAATAATCGTATGTTGGTCGGTATACTGTGATACAAAATTATCCAAACTGACGTCCACGGTCGTCGCAGTTATATTTGTCGTTGTCAAAATGTATGGGTCAACAGTAAAAACCGAAGTTGTCGTGAATGGATGAAACAGTATCGCTTGAGTCTTATTTTGGGAATAGGTATTAAAAAATGTTTTATCACGGGCTACTAATTGTAGATAATATTCGGTACCTTGTTGTAAATTCGAAAATAAGCCTTGAATCGTACCATCGCTGGGTACGTCTGCAAATTGTAAACTATCTAAAGAGCTTACCATTGGATTTGAATCATATTCGGCTTTTTCGAAAAGGAACGCGAAAATATCAAATACGGCGTTCACTCCTGGTGTTGTAAATCCCGAAATATCAAAATTGTAACTATCCTGAGAAATTGTTTCGTTTTGCGTTTGGATTGCAACCGGGATATAATCCCAAGTCACATTTTCTTTGTAGATATTATAATATTGATTGTTTATAAAATAAAATAATTTGTTATCCGTGTTTGAATTTGATGCAATATGACTCCTTGAAATATCCATATTGAAATTCCCATTATCTATATCATTTTGAGTCAGTGTAATCTCAGCGTCACTAACAAGTATTAAGTCAACACCATCTTTCAATTTGACTTGGAATGTGTCACCCGCATGTAAACTAACTAAATTGGAAAATATTATTTTTAGTTCTTGGTCTTGACTGTCCAATGTATAGACGATCGTATAATCGGCGTTTGGTGCTGGAAGCGTTGTAATTTCGAATGCGGTATGTTCGCTGAATTTTGTAATCGTTGATAGATTTTGAAGATACAAGTCAGTTACTTTAACATCAATATTGTAATTGGTTTCGGGTGTAAGATTTGTAAAGTTGTAAATTGTTCCTATAGAATCGGTTGGAACGTTTATTGTTTCTATAATTTGTGTGTATGGATTGTCTTTTAAAACTAAATCTAATTGATACGTTTTATTCGTATCAGATTTTGTATATGTATCGAAATTGAATGAAGCATTAGTATATCTTACAGCATCTTGAATAAATTGAGGAGTTACAGTATCGAATTGATATGTGTAATCTTGTTCTTCTTGAACAAAGGAATCGTTGAGTACAATTGAGAGTGAATACGTCTGTCCTTCGCTCATCCCCCCTGAATACGGAATTTCGATGTAGAAAGTGTTTGTATTATCGTCAGCAGACAAGGTTCTCGTGTAAGTATTTTGTTCTATAATCATTTCGAAAATGTCACCTGCAGTTGTGTTGCCTGAAGTTTTCGTTACTTGGAAAATCAAACTATTACCGTGGTCTAATGATCGAATATGTTCGATCGAGTATGTTGCTGTTGAACCAGACACTTCCAAAGTTGTGAATGTAGCATTTGAGTCAATAACCACAATTTCACCCGTTAAGATATTAGTAATCGTAGATCGCAGCTTATAAGATGTATTTGGAACCAATCCTGTAACAATTCCATTAATTGTGTTGAAATCAGTTGCATTTGTAACATTTTGAAAAGTTAATGAAGACATTTGTTTATATACTATAATGATATATTTTTTTTCTTCAAGTTATCGTGAAAATTGATCGATGTATGTATTACAATGTTGTAGTAAACGGATGCAGTATTATCATTTGAATCTTATTATCATTAAAGATGTTGTAAAAAGATACGTCCCTTGCAAAAATTTGCAAATAATATGGTGTATCTTGTTGTAAATTTGAAAATGTTCCTTGCAGATTATATGTACTACTACCTGTATTGTTGTAAAAATTATATTGATCTAAAATAGGACCTTGGTACACATCGAATTCTGATTTTAGGTATATATACACGTTAAAATCAATAACAATAGAGTTCGTTGTGGAAATTGTGATATCAAATTGATAGGTTGAACTGCTTATAATTTCATTTTGTGTTTGAATTGAGACAGGATGATAAAACCAATTTAAATTTTCCTTAGTGATACTTAGTCGTCCATTTACAAAATACAATAAGGAATTTCCATATTCGTCATTGATAATAGACGATCGTGAGATGTTCATATTGAAACCGTTAACAATATCAGTCTGTGACAACGTTTTAGTGACACTCTCGGTTTCATCGTTCGAATCATTTTGTAATTTGATTTGAAATGTATCGCCTGGGTACAAACTCACAGTATTTGTAAATAGAATTTTGATAATTTCACTAAAGGCTTCGAGTGATGTTACAACGGCGTAGTCCGCATTTGGACTAGGGTATTTAAATATCAATTCTTTAATGACAACTTCTTGACTCAAATCGTTGGTGATAGTACTACGTAGCTTATATGTCGAACTACCTGCATTATAATTATTATGATACAATGTTATCGTTCCATCACTATCAGGCATAAAATAATCAATACCATTTATCGTATGCGTGTGACTTGAATTCAAAGGACTCACATTGTTGGCTGCAGCTTGTGTATAATATAATGGATATGTTTGATTTAGGTGAAAAGGCTCAGGTAACCAATTTGTTAAACTAGCTGTAAATAAAAAATTCGAATTTGTTATATTATTGATTGTTAAAGACATCTATTTACAATATACAGAGATTATATTTCAATCAATTCTACATTAACATTGTATTTTGATAAGTCGTTTGTTTCGAAATCTTCAAAATCATTTAAATTGATAACTACAGAAGTATTGCTGATATTTTCGGGAATTATTTCGATGGAAAACTCATCTTCGTGTATAAGCGTGCGTCTTTGATAATTGGGAATTCCAAACATTGTGGGTGGATTACTCACACGTCGTGCTTTATAAATCATTGACATTTACTTTAATACAATATTTTATTTGGTAGACTATGGATATGTTTGGTATCAAAATACCAGTGTTTCTTTGTAGTAAAATCCAAATTAGCGAGTCCAGAAATCGGGTCGTAAACATTCAATTCTTCTTCGTGTTTCGAACAACTTGTAAACATACAGCCTATATTATATTTTAATTGACTAGCGATATCAAGATTACCGAATCCATGTCCTGTGTTAATACTGTATGAGTCCACATTATTTTTCTTCGCTATTGCTAAAGCTGACGTAGAACCGAGAGAGTGTCCTACCAATAGATGTTTTGAACCTTTGTATTTATCTTTGACTTGCTGAAAATGTTGATTGTATGCATCAATTCTTTGCGAGCTATTGAAATTGCCTAATAAAATATCAAGATCACTTTTCAAATCAACAACAGCATCTTTCACCGTTCCTTTCAATTGTGTACCTCTATAAGACGTAATTGTATGATTTGACACAGGATTATGGAAAACCTTGATATATCTATTTGATAATGCACGGTCATACTTGTATCCAGTAGGTAACATATTTGGGTCATTTGTGTAAGCGAATTTTGAAGCTAATCGTGCAATAAATGATTTCTCTTGTTTTGTTTCAGGTGGTTTGTCTATAACAGGAATTTCGTCGTCGTCTTCATCAAATATAGGCTCTTCTTCTTCTCTGGGTCCCGTCCATTTTGTACCATAACGACTTTCATATTCCTGAACCCATTCGTCAGAGGGCGGCCATTTGTCATAATGGATGATACCTTTATCCCAATATTCCTGTTGAGTCATAGTTTCAACATCGTCGTCTTGTTGTTGTGTCTTTTTATTTTTTCTATTTCCGTAATTACTCGGGTGATAGCTTGGAATATTAGAATCAGTCAATTGTCTGTCGGGTGGAGTATACACATTCATTCCGCTGCTCGAAAAATTTGATTCATCTGGTAACATAGTATTTCTTCGTCTTGAAGCCATTCTTATATATATATAATATTACAATATAATAAATATGAAAACTCTTATCGTAAATGATATGAAAATCGAGATACCAAAAGCGAACTCGTGTCCTATAAAGACATCTAAACATATGTTGAATCCTATGCAGAATCTGGTATGTATAGGTAAAAGGAATAGCGGCAAAAGCACAGCAATAACAAATTACTTTAGAATGTTAAAGAAAGAAGATAAAGCTATGAGGATATTTGTAATCAGTACTACATTTGACTCTAACAAGAAATTGATGAAGAATTTAGACATTCAAGAAGATGATATTTATCAGCCGGACACACCAGAAACCGTTATAGACGATATTATTTCCAAGTGTGAACAGGAGAGGGATTTATATATCAAATATCACGAGGACATGAAACGATGGAATTTGTTACAATCAAAACTGAATAACAGAAACATATATATAGACGATATAGAACCTGATTTGATGCTTGAGTTTTTGACTCCTGAAGGTTTTGAAAAACCCACACACAAGTGGAATGGTGAAAGAGTAAATTGCTATTTATTTATCGATGATTGTCAAAGCACTCCATTATTTCGTTGTCAAAAATTTCTCAATTTGATAACAAGGCATAGACATATCGCCGCATTTCCCGAAGGCGGAAGCCTTGGTATCCAAGTGTTCACCTGTATACAAAATTACAAATCCCAGTATGGTGGTTGTCCACGAACTGTAAAAAACAACTGTACAAGTCTCATTTTGTTTTCGATGAAAGACAAAGCTGAGCTAAAAGAGTGCTTTGAATCAGTGGCAGGTGAGATTGACGAAGAAACATTTTATAAGGTATACGAATTTGCTACAAAAGAACCACATAGTTTTTTGTTAATTGATTTACATCCTAAAAAAGAACATCCTTCGAAATTCCGTAAATGTTTTGACGAATTTATTATTATAGACGAAAACGAAAATTAATTTCTGTGGTTATATTAAAATGGAAAATATTCCTGAAAATACTGAAAATAATGCTGAAATGGTTGAAAATAATACTGAAATAAATACTATAGACTCTTTGAAATCAAAACGTAAATATACGATGAGCGATGCAAAACTTAAACAATTAACAATAGCGAGACAACGGGCATCTCAAGTACGAAAAGAAAGGGCATTAGAACGAAACTTCACACAAGTGACCACAAAATGATATGTACCGCTCAACTGGACCTAAAGGCCTGGGGTACAAGCATAAATATGCGGTACACATAGAAGCATTAAGGTTCTACTTGGAACATGGGTTGAAATTGAAAAAAGTACACAGAGCTATAAGTTTCAAACAAAAGAGATGGTTGAAGCCATACATTGATTACAATACAAATATGCGAGCAAAGTGTGAGCATGATTTTGAAAAGGATTTTTACAAATTAATGAACAATTCGGTATTTGGTAAAACGATGGAGAACGTTCGTGATCGAACTACCTTGAAATTTGTATTAGATGAAAAGCAGTTTGTCAAATACAGCTCAAAACCCGAATACCAGAAAGTGATAGAAAACATCGGTGGAGAAAATTTCAGAATCTTACAAATGAATACAACAACTGTAAATTTGAACAAACCAATCTATTGCGGAGTAGCAGTATTAGATTTATCAAAGATACATATGTATTCGTTCTATTATGATACATTAAAACCGAGATACAAGGAAAATGTGAATCTGGTATTGACTGATACAGATTCATTTGTTTTGACATCAAAACCGATGATGTATACAAGGATATGAAGGAAATGGAAAACTCTTATGATACAAGCAATTACCCAAAAGATCCATATGCTATATTCCAAATCAAGAGCGAAACAAGTGGGATACTTCAAAGATGAATGTATTCAAGAAGATGATGACAAAAAACCTGTTTTCGCAATGATGTCCAAAGTCACAGCATTAAGATCTAAAGTATATGCATATCAAACATACAACACAAATGATGAATTTTGTGAAAAGAAAACTCTCAAAGGGATCAGCAAGACTGTTGTAAAGAAAAATATCAAATACGAAGATTATACAAAAGCATTGTTCGAACAAAAAGAAATTACCAAAGAAGTTAAATCGATTCGAAGTTATGCGTGTACAAATTATAGTATAACACAGAAAAAGAAAGCATTGACGTTCGAGCGAAACAAGTGGGTTACTTCAAAGATGAATGTATTCAAGAAGATGATGACAAAAAACCTGTTTTCGCAATGATGTCCAAAGTCACAGCATTAAGGTCTAAAGTATATGCATATCAAACATACAACACAAATGATGAATTTTGTGAAAAGAAAACTCTCAAAGGGATCAGCAAGACTGTTGTAAAGAAAAATATCAATTACGAAGATTATACAAGTGCATTGTTTGAACAAAGAGAAATTACCAAAGAAGTTAAATCGATTCGAAGTTATGCGTGTACAAATTATAGTATAACACAGAAAAAGAAAGCTTTGACATGTTACGATGATAAAAGGTATATCTTAGAGGATGGAATTCATACTATGGCATATGGTCATTACAAGATATAATAATATTTTTAGGAATTAGGTCTTTTAGGACTTAGGAATTTAGGACTTAGGGCTTTAGGACTTTTAGGGAAACCAAACCTGCGATGCGAAGCGATGCGACTACCTCGAGCGAACGAAACGAAACGGAACTGTTGCTTTTAAGTATAATATTTGAAATGCTCGCCAAATTTTAGTCAAGATTCATATATCAATAATGAATTTTGAGTATCATATGAGAAAGTTACTCAAAACCTGTCGTCCCCGACCAAAGTACTAATCTCGCCCTATTATAGTCGTACTCTGTATGACAGTGTGTACCAAGTAAGTAATGAGTAAGTAACAAGTAAGTAACAAGTAAGTAACAAGTAAGTAACAAGTAACTCTCAAGTAACTCTCAAGTAACTCTCAAGTAACTTTTGAGTAAAAAAAAATATTTTTGAGGTTTTTTCATAAAAATTTTATTTTTTTAAAATTTTCTAATTTTTCGATATTGCCGAAAATTTTTAGGGTTTAAGCATTATTTTGAGTAAAAAAAATATTTTTGAGATTTTTTCATAAAAATTTTATTTTTTTAAAATTTTCTAATTTTTCGATATTGCCGAAAATTTTTAGGGTTTAAGCATTATTTTGAAAGTTATCGAGGATTTTTGCTTATTTGTAAGAATATTGGTCATATATGTGAAAGATATGAAAAATTGATGAAAATTGATGAAAATTGATGAAAATTGATGGAATCTGTAAGGCTACTACCTTGGAATATCAGGGGATATCGGGTGTCCCAGAATCAACAAACACAACACACACGACTCCGTAGGCGTGAGACCCAAGGCGGAAAAATTCCTCTCAGACCTGCGTGTGTGTGTATGTTTAATCCTTTCTGGGACACCCGATATTCCCCGATATTCCAAGGTAGTAGCCTTAAAGATTTCATCAATTTTCATCAATTTTCATCAATTTTCATCAATTTTTCATATCTTTCACATATATGACCAATATTCTCACAAATAAGCAAAAATCCTCGATAACTTTCAAAATAATGGTTAAACCCTAAAATTTTTCGGTGATATCGAAAAATTAGACAATTTGATAAAAATGAAAATTTGGTGAAAAAATCTCAAAAAAACTTTTTTTTAGTAACGGTCAGGGTATGCAGTGATGATGCAATGATGCAATGATGCTGCAATTAATAGGGCGAGATTAGTACTCTGGTCGGGGACGACAGGTTTTGAGTAACTTTCTCATATGATACTCAAAATTCATTATTGATATATGAATCTTGACTAAAATTTGGCGAGCATTTCAAATATTATACTTAAAAGCAACAGTACCGTTTCGTTTCGTTTAGTTTTTAAAATTTTCAATATTCAAGTCAACCAGTTAATATCTCGAGGTAGATTACACTTATAACAGTAATAGAAACATTCAAAATTTGACTTACCATTATATACAGGTTCGTGTTCTTCGTCAAGACGGTAAAATTGAATTCGTTTTTTGGGTAATACAATTTGAATATCATACCGATATTGTTCTCGTATATATTTAGTCACTAAAACAGAATAGGGCATTATCAATATAAAAGGTTTATCAATCTCTTTCAATTTAATCATTATAGCCTTTTTAATTGTGAATGGTGGATTTGAAATAATGATATCATAATCTAATTTATCAACCATTTCGAAAAAATCATATTCTTTTTCGTGTATTACATTTGTACAACCCATGTCTCGTAATATCTGCCCAGAACGTCCGTCCATATAAAACGGCTCATAAATGACTTTATCTTTCCAAGGTTGAATTATATGCTCAATATTTCTATAAGCGTCTTCTGGAGTTCCATAGTCATCGTATTTTAAAAATGTTTTTGTTGTAAATGAAGCCATTATATTATTATACATTTCATTTTAATTTGATTTTTTTCACAGGTTTAGATTTATCTATAGTTTTCGGTTTCAAAGGATTTCCAGTTAGTCCTTGAGATTTTCGTCCTTTACATCCACATCCGCAGTCTTTTTCAAACATTTGATTATATACTATCAATTGATATTTTTATTTTTCAAAGTCTCTAAAATACATACATACAAACTTTCATAAATCTTGCGTTCGGTCTTTTCATTGAAAAACGGTAAATCAATTTTCTTGTTAAGTTCATCGATAAGCAACTCATAAAATCGTGAATCTTCAAGCAAGTCAATCATACTCTTAAATGTTAATACTTTCAATTCATCCATCGTCTATAATATATATATATATATAATCATTATTTTTTTATTTCTTTTTAGCTTGAACCTTTCCAAAATGGATTATCGATCGGGTTTCTCCTCAATCGTTTATTAGAGCGTTGTTTAACTTCGGTAATCATATTCTGGTTTGGTTTAAGTCGTTCATCTGTCTTAATTATCGCGTTTAAGACTTCTGTATATTTTGCAAAATATTCCTTACTTCTCAACGGTTTTACATTGTCGTCTCGCAATGTTTTTAAAACCTCTTTTTCATAGTTATTCACCAATTTGACAGGAGTGGCCGCATTAAGACTTAAGTATTTACCTGCTAAAGCCTTTGTAAATATTTTGACATACAATACATAGAAAGTATTACCATAAGCTGAATAATAGTTTTTTAATCTCGATTCAAGCGAGGTCTGTGTTTTTCCCAGTTTTATTGAAGGAGCACAACCTTTCGGTGTCTCGATCACATAGAAAGCATTTTTATCTTTATGATTTTTAAAAAAGTCTGTTTTTTTGAATGAATCGTAACATTTTCTTTCTTGATAAATGGCGTATCCAACAATAGAGTTCATTGTTATTTATATAATTTACCATAGAATTTTATTTGCGAAATAACCAGGACTTTCAATTTTATTTAAATCTTTCTTGTGTCGAATTCTATACAATCTACGTCTTTCATTTGCATATTCTATACCTTTTTCCAAAATGTAAGTTGGATAATCCTTATACCGAATGTCACCAATTGATGCTATGAGATTATTGTCTTTATCGAATACATCAATCTTTTTGTTTTTGACAGTACTCGGTTTGATTGTAACATTCAACTTTTTAGCTTGGTTATATGAATATTGTGTAATCTTGTATATTAAAAAAGTAAAATACGAATAATAACTTTTAGGACTTTAGGACTTTAGGAACTTAGTTAGGAAAACCAAACCAAACCCTACCTCGATGCGAAGCGATGCGAAATGCGATAACCTCTCTCGAACGAAACGAAACGGAACTGTTGCTTTTAAGTATAATATTTGAAATGCTCGCCAAATTTTAGTCAAGATTCATATATCAATAATGAATTTTGAGTATCATATGAGAAAGTTACAGTATATGTACGCTTGATGTACGCTTGATGTACGGGTCATGCACTGTCATAGGGTGTTACATTCATACTTTCCATATTCTTGAAATAAAAAAGAACATATATAACCACTGTAACCGTATATGACCTGTACGCCGACTGTTCGTCTACTAACACTCTTCTTGTCTTCTTGTTGCATTCTTGTTGCCTTCTCATTGTCTGTATGACATCTGTATGACATCTGTATGACAAACATATGACACGAAAAAAATATTTTTGAGATTTTTTCACCAAAATTTTATTTTTTCCAAATTTTCTAATTTTTCGATATCACCGAAAATTTTTAGGGTTTAAGCTTTATTTTGAAAGTTATCGAGGATTTTTCATTTTCGTAACTTTTTTCGATCATCTTTTAGGTAAAGTTTAAATCTCATTGAACCGTAAATTTTGACTAAAAAATGTCGATACTTCCGATGTGCTCGGTCCTTGATATTATCCATAAATACCGTATGTTCACATAGTATAGATTGGTATACAATAAAAAATATGCGAAAATTGATGAAAATCGATAAAAGTCGTAAGGGTATGACCAGAGAAATTATGCCAAATGACGTTGGGGAAACTCCTTCATTTTTTGCCCACTGCCCCGTGCTTCCAGCGGTCGGCATAGCCCCACGGAGGTGGCTCCAGTGGCACCGCCGGGGCACACCGTTCGTCTACCAGGGCAATGGCTGCGTGAAGCGGGTCAGTGAATGTCGCCCTCAGGGTGCCCTGCCAAGGGGACGTGGCGCTGATATCCCCCTTGGCGGGGCAGCGGCCTGTGCTCCACAGTCTTTCCTGGAGTTCCGCCAGGAGCAGCTGTTGGAACCTGCGAGTGTCCCCGTCTCCTGTGTGCGCCAGACAGGTGTAGTCAATGGCCGGGGGCACCGTCATGTTCCACACTGAGTCGTACTGCCCCCCTGGAGCGCCTCCTGTGCCGAAGATGGTGTGCAGTGGTTCCCCTGCCGGGTGTTCAAAGAGGTCTTGTGCGGTCAGGGCCCCCGCTGCGGGAGTTTGCCCAGGGTGCACCTGTCCCTGTAACTTCTCCCCCGCTTCCGCGAGATGAGCCCAGAGAAGCCCTGCTTTGAGCAGTACAGGTGCCTGTGAGATGTATTCCACCACCTCTGTCGTCAATGGGAACAGCCCCGTGGGCACGGGCGCCGTCTGGGGAAGTTCCTGTGGTGGCGCTGCTTCATGTCCCGCCGCCTGCCTTGGGTCCCGCTCAGCGAGTCCCGGTTCAACTTCCATTTCCTGCGGATCGTGGTGGTAGTATTAGTATATCTTACAGTATCTTGAATAAATTGGGGAGTTACAGTATCGAATTGTTGGATATAATCTTGTTCTTGAACAAAAGTATCGTTGAGTACAATTGAGAGTGAATACGTCTGTCCTTCGGTCATCCCTGAATACGGAATTTCGATATAGAATGTGGCTGTGTCATCGTCAGCAGACAATGTTTTTATATAAGTATTTTGTTCTAAAATCAATTCAAAAATGTCACCTGCAGTTGTGGTGCCTTCACTTTTCGCGACTTGGAAAATTAAACTACCGTGATCGAGAGATTGAATATGTGATATCGAGTATGTTGCGGTTGAACCAGAAACATCCAAAGTTGTAAATGTAGCATTTGAGTCAATAACCACAATTTCACCCGTTAAGATATTCGTAATCGTAGACCTTAACTTATAACTCGTATTTGCGGATAATCCCGAAATAGTTCCATCGATTGTAGAGAAATCAGTTGCATTTGTAATATTTTGAAATGTTAATGAAGTCATTTGTATACTATAATGATATATTTTTTTTCTCTTCAAGTTATCGTAAAAAATGCGATGTATGTGAATATATCATTTGTATTTGAATTGTTAATAAATATATACGATATTTGATAAGTATTACCTTGTTGGAAATCTTGATGTTGGACCTCGAACAAAAAAGGCACTTGCGTATTAGTATTTAATTCATTATACAAAGTAAATGTAACATTACTTATTGATAAATTTATTCGTAATGTATATAATTTATTTGGTTTGTTTATAACGATTGAATTTACAGTTGATGCAATCGTATAACCATCCGTAGTATAACCAGGAATACCTGGTGAGAAATTATATGAGACGTCCATATTTGAAATATATAATGTGGGATATTCAAATATCAATTCTTTAATAACAACTTGTTGAGTCAAATCGTTGGTGATAGTACTACGAAGCTTATATGTCGAACTACCTGCATTATAATTATTATGATACAATGTGTATACTCCACCCGACAGACAATTGACTGATACTGTTAATCCACATCTTCACGATGTACCAAGCTATCACCCGAGTAATTACGGAAATAGAAAAAATAAAAAGACACAACAACAAGACGACGATGTTGAAACTATGACTCAACAGGAATATTGGGATAAAGGTATCATCCATTATGACAAATGGCCGCCCTCTGACGAATGGGTTCAGGAATATGAAAGTCGTTATGGTACAAAATGGACGGGACCCAGAGAAGAAGAAGAGCCTATATTTGATGAAGACGACGACGAAATTCCTGTTATAGATAAACCACCTGAAACAAAACAAGAGAAATCATTTATTGCACGTTCCCGTATTCAATCGAATTTTAATCAAATCCTCTAACGGTTCGGTGCTCGAAGATATTACTGATTTTCATCTACTAGAACGAGTGTTTAATCTTTTGAAAGACACGACAAGCAAATCTGTAGACGATAGCCTCGAAGGTTATTACGATCAAAAAATCGAATCGTCTAACCGTACTACTGTTCATATTGGAACACTACAACACGCTGGTCGTACGTACATCAAACGATTGGCGAGTGGTCTTTTTTATAATGAGAATTCTCTACCTTTGCATCTGATGTCTGGCGGGGGCGGATTCGCTATGAGTATTGAACTTTACCTTAATACCGCTATCGAGGCTATGAAAGAGACGCCGACGACGGGTTCAGCTATGAATTATGTGATATCTAATGTCGTTTTGCAGCTATGTGTTACCGAGCTTGAGAGTGACGTTTGTACTAAGTATGACCAAGCACTTTGTAGCGGAGAGCCTTTGAAAATTCCATTTAGCACTGTCCGATCACACGTGTCATCCTTACAAGTCGGTGGAGGCTCGACCAGTCACAACATTTTCGTTTCAGAAAGTGTGCACAATCTTCAAAAAGTTTTCACTATTATTCGTGACAGCACTCAAGCTTCTACAGCCGATGAAAATGATATAATTTTACTTGGTGGCTCTGAATCTACATCTGTAACAGTAAATTCGTATCAATACCGATATTCAACAAATTTTTTCCCTGCCCAAAGAGTAGATCTCGAAGGGGGCTCTACCCAGGCATTAATGAACGTGCTCGACAGTTTGTATATGGTCAAATCTGGAACCCCATTCCTTGCAAGCTGTAAAAATGGAACGTTACACCCCAGATACGAACACGATTCATTTATGTTAGTACAAAGCTTTGAAGGCTCTGGCGATAATAGATTGATTTCGGGAATGAACACCTCTGCAAGCGGCAGTCCTATCCAGCTTGATTTGACACTGTCCAATTCTGGAGCAACAGTGAGTGTGCAAGCATTTACTTTTGTCGAGAGTGGATATCAGCTCGTGATCAACCCAGGCGGGAGTGTATCTCTTGTGAATTACGAATGAATTGTATTATACAGAAAAAACTATTTAAAAATAAATATTGTATACTATAGATAATGAACACATCAATCGTTGATTACGGGTCCCCATCTCTCACAAAAATGATCGATAACGATACTGGGAAAATTATTAAATTTATCAAAAAGCCTGAATATAATAGAGAAAAACGAAATCAATCTTATCAAATCGAAGCAGTTAAAAACAAACAATTGAAATCTCAATTTATGAAGCGACTTGAAAAATTAGAACTCAATAGTAGAGTATTTAGTGCATCTGTAACGAGATACGATTTAAAAGCAACAGATATCAAACCCTTGTATGATCAACTTGTAAATCAATATGAACATGATTATGACAAAAAAGTGATTCTCAAAGAAAGATTTAACACTATCGTAAATTGTATTATTAAATACCAACTATAGGGCGGTTTCAAAAAAAACATAACTTATACAAAAAGTACTTTAAAGAAATGTTACATTAATATATTATAAAATAATATGTCAGAAATTAAACAAATTTTGGATCATCAACATTGTGGAGATAGCTTCGAGAATTTTGAAAGGATGGCAAATGCATATGTACAAAAGCATAAGTTTCCCTCGTTTGATGAAATGGACAATGAAATGAGTGAAATTTTAGAAAAATCTGTCTTACACCAAAAAACATTATTTTTAATGTATGCAGAATTTGGACCAACCACATATACGTCAATGCAAGCGATTTATGAAAATCCTACTAATGGCGTAAATATTAAAAATATAGGAAAATCCTTGAATGAACAAGGTGGGTTTAACACTATGCAAGCAGCATATTACCTTATGTGTAATTTCACGCCTATTAGAGAATACGAATATAAAAGATGTTGGTTGTCCATGGTTAATTTTTGGTGGGATGGTGTAGGTGAATGGGTTGGAAAATAATTTAACAAATTTGAAAATTCTGAAAATATTATAGGGCGAATTCAAAAAAAACATAACTTATACAAAAAGTACTTTAAAGAAATGGTTTCTGTATAATGTATAAATGAATAACTCGACTGAAATTAAAATGTCCGCTAATATAATAACAAACATGGAATACAAAACTATCAATGATAAACTATATTTCAAATTATCCAACGGGAAACGTTATAGACCAATATTCAACAAGAAGGATAACATTCAACCCGCATTTACAAAGCTAATCAAATCTAATCCAACTTTACCTTTACCAAATACGAATTTTGATTATCTATTTGAT
Source organism: Cymbomonas tetramitiformis (assembly GCA_001247695.2). NCBI lineage: Eukaryota > Viridiplantae > Chlorophyta > Pyramimonadophyceae > Pyramimonadales > Pyramimonadaceae > Cymbomonas > Cymbomonas tetramitiformis. The sequence continues at coordinate 54,995 of LGRX02000236.1, forward strand.
ACTAAAAACAACAAGTTTTTAAAACGGAGTAAAGCCTTGGATAATCGATCTAAATCTGGTAGACTTGTCAAGAAATACAAAGATTTCATTATTCAAAATGGAAAATTAGTTAAAAATGTCAAGGAAGTTTATACGAATTCAATAACTTTCAATATTTACAACATAGTTACAAAGAAAGATAAAACCAAAGATATAAGACTAGTTGAACAAAAAACAAATATATTTACATCGAATGAATTGTTTCAAGTTGACAATGATATCGTATTTCATCAAATAAAAAAGGATGAAGTAGTAGGATTGATTGAAACTTATTTTGAAGGACAAACTGTATACCTCGTAGATGACTATAAAACTATTGTACGTGAAGAAGGTAAGCTAGAATCTTCATTTAGTGATATCATTGTCTTTCAGAAGATTGTAACCGAAATTATTAGTGTCACACTGAATCCCAATGATACCGTGACAAATAATGAACCTGCTTTGTATAACAATATACCCATACAAAATGCATACAATATTATTGAAATAGTAAGCCATTCATCACAAAAAGTAAATAAGAAAATTTCAGATTTGAAAGATGTAAAAATGTTCAATTGTAAATTTGATATCGAAAGTAAAAACATTTCAAAGAATTTCAAAGACACGGGTTCTATGTGTTGTGTTCCAGAAGCATTGTATCACAAATACTGTACTGATAGATGCTATCGTCCATTGAAGTTGACATTAGAAAATATCGCAAACCAAATGACCGATGAATTTTCTGATATTCATCAAGGGTTTAATACATACAATATCAAGAATTTTTGTCGATTACATGGAATCCCAATGTACGCATTGGATATCAATGAAAGAATTTTCGATACATACTATCCAGAAAAGAAAAACAAAAAATTGGATGCGTTGGCGTATATCGTAGCGAACAATCATATGTATCTATGCGAAGGTAAGGAATTTATGAATCATTTGAATGCTTGTACAAGACAAAATATTGGTTCTAACTGTATAAGAACAGAATCATCAAAAAAGGGAAACGATTTAGAAATCACAGACAAAGACATCATTGTCCATAATACAAATTTAATGGATGAATTCATAGAGTATTTTGAGCAGACAGGTAAATTGATATCGCCAACAAATTTGAAAGTTATCAATGGACAAATAAAACAGATTGACTTAGTAGATAAAAGGATATTTGCAAATCACGAAGAGAACATTATCAAGTCGTACATTGAACATTACAATGCATCTTCTAAAACAAAAATCAAATTTACAAATCAAACATCCTTGAATTTTGGTCGTTTTCTATTCAATGATACATACCCTCATCACAAACAATCAAAAATGAATCCAATGATATATAAACATTTGCAAGTCAATGCTGGTATTGTTGAAAAATATGATATCTCGCAAGACATAACAAAAACGATAGGAATCGATATTAACAAATGTAGAACGTCTTGTATGCGTGATAATATTCTGGGAAAGTACAAACGTTTTAATGTGATCGACAGTGTTGAACCATTTGTGAAATGCGAAAATTTGAAAGAAGGATTTTATTACATACTTACAAGGAATAGATTACCAGCAAGAGGTAATGGATGGTATACGAATGGATTTTTAGAATATCTTACCAAAGAAAATATCGATTATGAAATCAAATATCAGCTATTAGCATCAAACACATATGATGAAGATTATTTATTAGAATTTTTTGAACGAGTAATAGAGTATCCAGAATTTAAATTTATGAGCAATGGTACAATTGGATCAATGGCGATGAGTAAAAAGACAACAAGCAAAATATTTTTTGAAAGCAATTTCGATACAGCGTGTTATTACTTTTGGAACTTGGACGAATCGAATACAAGTGTGACACAAACAAAAAATGGACATAAATCTAAAACCAAAAACAAAGATGGTCTGACTACAAACGAAGTCTACATCAATCCAATCTATAAAAGACATGAAAACGAGGATGACACACTTTATCAAATTGAAAACAGGACAACTTACCAAATGATCGACAATGACATTCCTATCTACAATCAAATTTTAGAAAATGAATATATCAAGAATTATGAACTGTACAAGAAAGTTGGTGGTCGATTATTAGCAATCAAAACAGACAACATCATTGTTGAAAACCCAGAACACGAAGTAGAATTAGACGATACAGTAATTGGTGGATACAAGGAAGGTGACATACAAAGAATTACACACACTAGTCAAAAGATCAACAAGGAATTGGAGTTATCATTCGATGATTGGAAACAATCTAAAGAGGATGATTTTGAGAACTTCGATGATATCGTTAAACAGGTATTAGATAAGAATGAGTCATTTATGGTCAATGGAAGTGCTGGGTTTGGGAAAAGCTATTTATTGAAAATGTTTAAAAACGAACTCGATAAAAGAAATTTGAAATCATCGCTATTAGCACCGACAAATAAGGCGGCCTTGAATATTGGAGGAACGACAATCCACAAGTTTTTAGGAATTGGACACGATAGTAAAATCTCTTCGAAAATGTTGAAAAAGTTAAAGAGTATGGATTATGTCTTATTGGATGAAATCAGCATGGTTGGGTTTACACTACTTGGATTCTTACAATTAGCAAAGCAACAATGTCCTAATTTGAAATATATATTTTTTGGAGACTTTAAGCAACTATCGCCAGTGTCTGAAGAGAATTACGATTATGAAACTTGTTATTTGATGAAATACCTGTGTGACCACAATCGAATCGAAATGACTATTAACAAACGGTCTGATACAACAATGACATCCATAAGTCAACACGTATACGACACAGGAGAAGTCAATAAACACGTATTTGGAAACTTCAATATCTGGAAATCAAAAAGACATTTATGTTTCACAAATAAGAAAAGGAAAGAAATCAACGATATCATTATGAACAATCGACCAGGCGATTGTTTGGATATAGAATGTACAGACCAAGATTTGAAAGCGAACGTGTATGCTCAATCTATCAAGATCAGAAAAAATACACCGATAATGTCGTGCAAGAATATGAGAAAACTCGGTATATTCAATAACCAAGAGTTCAAAGTCATTAATTGGGACGATGAAAATATTATGGTTATCAACACAGATACAGATGAAGAACATACAATTTTGGTCAAAGATTTTCACAAAGAATATGTAGTATCTTATGCAATGACAGTTCACAAATCACAAGGACAAACATTTGACTTCTTGTTTTGTATTTGGGAATTAGAAAAAATGACAAATAGAATGTTATACACAGCATTGACAAGAACAACGAATAAAGATTATATTGTATTTGGAGATTCGCAAAATGAAAAGGTTGATATTGAGTATCAAGATACATTTATCAATAACAAAATAAATGGTTACAAAGTTCAAGATGACAAAAAAAACAGAGAATGTGATCTAAGTACTGAAGATGTCAAAGATATTATAGAATCTGGGAACAATATCTGTTTTGCTTGTGGATGTGAATTACATCAAGGAATTTTGACATTGGACAGAATTGATAATGATAGAGGACATACCAAAAACAATTGCAGATTGGCTTGCTGGTTATGCAATATTAAAAAAATAAAATACGAATAATAACTTTTAGGAATTAGGACTTTTAGGATTTTAGGAAAACCAAACCCTACCTCGATGCGAAGCGATGCGAAATGCGATAACCTCGGGCGAACGAAACGAAACGGAATCGGAATTGTTGCTTTTAAGTATAATATTTGAAATGCTCACCAAATTTTAGTCAAGATTCATATATCAAAAATGAATTTTGAGTATCATATGAGAAAGTTACAGTATATGTACGCTTGATGTACGCTTGATGTACGGGTCATGCACTGTCATAGGGTGTTACAGTCATACTTTCCATATTCTTGAAATAAAAAAGAACATATATAACCACTGTAACCGTATATGACCTGTACGCCGACTGTTCGTCTACTAACACTCTTCTTGTCTTCTTGTTGCATTCTTGTTGCCTTCTCATTGTCTGTATGACATCTGTATGACATCTGTATGACAAACATATGACACGAAAAAAATATTTTTGAGATTTTTTCACCAAATTTTCATTTTTATCAAATTGTCTAATTTTTCGATATCACCGAAAATTTTTAGGGTTTAAGCATTATTTTGAAAGTTATCGAGGATTTTCGGGGGAAACTCAAGTTTGCATATACGATGTTGATCATTTTGAATGTTTGAAGTTTTGATTTGGGGGAAACTCTCTTATATATGAAGATTGGTATGTATAGATTGGTATACAATAAAAAATATGCGAAAATTGAGGAAAATCGATAAAAGTCGTAAGGGGATGACCAGAGAAATTATGCAAAATGACGTTGGGGCACCTCCTTCATTTTTTTTATCAACCATTTCGAAAAAATCATATTCTTTTTCGTGTATTACATTTGTACAACCCATGTCTCGTAATATCTGCCCAGAACGTCCGTCCATATAAAACGGCTCATAAATGACTTTATCTTTCCAAGGTTGAATTATATGTTTGATGTTATCATAAGCATCCGCTGGGCTTCCATAATCATCGTATTTTAAAAATGTTTTTGTTGTAAATGAAGCCATTATATTATTATACATTTCATTTTAATTTGATCTTTTTCACAGGTTTAGATTTATCTACAGTTTTCGGTTTCAAAGGATTTCCAGTTTGACCTTGTGAAGGTCGCGATTTACAACCACAGCCACAGTCTTTTTCAAACATTTGATTATATACTATCAATTGATATTTTTATTTTTCAAAGTCTCTAAAATACACACATATACACTTTCATAAATCTTTCGTTCTGTGTTCTCATTAAAAAACGGTAGATCAATTTTCTTATTGAGTTCATCGATAAACAACTCATAAAATCTTGAATCTTCGAGCAAGTCAATCATACTCTTAAATGTTAATACTTTCAATTCATCCATTCTCTATATATATCATATTCATATATAAAAAATTCTACGTTTATCTTTCAAAAATTGAAAATATCCTTTTACACATTTGAAAAGATGGGCGTATAGTTCTTTCATATCATTTCGTGAATGTTTCGACATCATTTTTAATATTAATACACATTTTCTTTTTAGCTTGAACCTTTCCAAAATGGATTTTCGAATGCGTTTTTTCTAACACGTTTATTAGAGCGTTGTTTAACTTCGGTAAACATATTCTGGTTTGGTTTAAGTCGTTCATCTGTCTTAATTATCGCGTTTAGAACATCTTGATATTTTGCAAAATATTCATCGTTTCGTATCGGAGATACATTGTTTTGTTTCAAAGTGCTTATAACTTGTCTTTCATAATTATTCACCAATTTGGTTGGATCTTTCCCATTCAACGAAAAGTAGCTACCGACTTGTGCTTTTGTAAATATTTTAACATATAATACATAGAAAGTATTACCATAAGCTGCATAGTAGTCATTTAAACGTCGTTGTAACGAATTTTGTGTTTTACCGAGTTTAACGTACGTTGAGGGATTTCCACAACCTTTTGGAATCTCTATAACGTAAAATGCGTTTTTAGATTTGTTTTTGTTATAAAAGGAGTCTTTATTTTGTTCTTGTACAAATGAATCATAACGTGTACGTACATTATATGTTGCATAACCGATCGTAGAATTCATTATATATATAATTTACCATAGAATTTTATTTGCGAAATAACCAGGACTTTGAATTATATTTAAATCTTTCTTGTGTCGAATTCTATACAGTCTACGTCTTTCATTTGCATATTCTATCCCATTTTCCAAAATGTATGTTGGATAGTCTTTATATCTGATATCACCAATTGATGCAAGTTTTTTATTGTCTTTATCGAATACATCAATCTTTTTGTTTTTGACAGTACTCGGTTTGATTGTAACATTCATCTTTTTAGCTCGATCATGTGAATATTGCGTAATCTTGTACATTTACTATAAAGCTACATTTTCTTTATTATCACATACCATTTCGTCCTTTGACATTAGAGCTCGTTTACAATTGATACACAAACAATCAATATCGGTACATCGTGATCTTCTAATATTGTATGCAATTGCGTGGATCAATAAAATCGCAACATTACAAAGTGAAATCATATCACAAATTTCCATTTTTATATACTATAAACTTACATTTTAACTTTGAGCGTTGTAAACATCTAATACATCGCTTGCGGATAGTTCTCTAGTGTAGATCCTCATATCTCTCACCGTACTTGCAGCTTGAGCACCATAACTTCCGTAACCGCTTGTATTGTATCGTAATTTCGACGTATCGTTAAATGAAATAATATTACTTGTTATTCCATTCGTGTGAGGATTTGTAATCGAATGCTCGCCATTTATGTAGACTTTAACATCAGTCGAATTTAATACAACAGCATAATGAATGACAGCTAATGCAATATCTTCATCAAGGTCGCTGTGAGAAGTGATATCGTGTTGATTTATATCATTGATAAATTCGTTTGATGCATTGTGGAATCTTATAGATATTAAACCATTATTGAATAACATCCAAAAACCATCGGTTGGTACTACTGATTCTGATTCTGTTGCTGGCGTAGTGAATGTCAAAAGTTCATTTACGGACCTATTAGCCTGTATAAAAAACATATATGTCATTGTATTTATACTTAGTTCTTGTTTTATCGTTTCTAAATTCTCGCTGTACATCTCGACTCGAGACCCTCTACCACATCTAAAACCAAGCCTATCGTTGTAATTAAATTCACCGCCACCCGACGAATACCACTGATTTTGATCGTTGACATCAAGTAAATCATCGGTAAATTCCCAATATAAGTATGGAACAGGTACTTCGATCGCCTCGATAATAATCGTATGTTGGTCGGTATACTGTGATACAAAATTATCCAAACTGACGTCCACGGTCGTCGCAGTTATATTTGTCGTTGTCAAAATGTATGGGTCAACAGTAAAAACCGAAGTTGTCGTGAATGGATGAAACAGTATCGCTTGAGTCTTATTTTGGGAATAGGTATTAAAAAATGTTTTATCACGGGCTACTAATTGTAGATAATATTCGGTACCTTGTTGTAAATTCGAAAATAAGCCTTGAATCGTACCATCGCTGGGTACGTCTGCAAATTGTAAACTATCTAAAGAGCTTACCATTGGATTTGAATCATATTCGGCTTTTTCGAAAAGGAACGCGAAAATATCAAATACGGCGTTCACTCCTGGTGTTGTAAATCCCGAAATATCAAAATTGTAACTATCCTGAGAAATTGTTTCGTTTTGCGTTTGGATTGCAACCGGGATATAATCCCAAGTCACATTTTCTTTGTAGATATTATAATATTGATTGTTTATAAAATAAAATAATTTGTTATCCGTGTTTGAATTTGATGCAATATGACTCCTTGAAATATCCATATTGAAATTCCCATTATCTATATCATTTTCAGTCAGTGTAATCTCAGCGTCACTAACAAGTATTAAGTCAACACCATCTTTCAATTTGACTTGGAATGTGTCACCCGCATGTAAACTAACTAAATTGGAAAATATTATTTTTAGTTCTTGGTCTTGACTGTCCAATGTATAGACGATCGTATAATCGGCGTTTGGTGCTGGAAGCGTTGTAATTTCGAATGCGGTATGTTCGCTGAATTTTGTAATCGTTGATAGATTTTGAAGATACAAGTCAGTTACTTTAACATCAATATTGTAATTGGTTTCGGGTGTAAGATTTGTAAAGTTGTAAATTGTTCCTATAGAATCGGTTGGAACGTTTATTGTTTCTATAATTTGTGTGTATGGATTGTCTTTTAAAACTAAATCTAATTGATACGTTTTATTCGTATCAGATTTTGTATATGTATCGAAATTGAATGAAGCATTAGTATATCTTACAGCATCTTGAATAAATTGAGGAGTTACAGTATCGAATTGATATGTGTAATCTTGTTCTTCTTGAACAAAGGAATCGTTGAGTACAATTGAGAGTGAATACGTCTGTCCTTCGCTCATCCCCCCTGAATACGGAATTTCGATGTAGAAAGTGTTTGTATTATCGTCAGCAGACAAGGTTCTCGTGTAAGTATTTTGTTCTATAATCATTTCGAAAATGTCACCTGCAGTTGTGTTGCCTGAAGTTTTCGTTACTTGGAAAATCAAACTATTACCGTGGTCTAATGATCGAATATGTTCGATCGAGTATGTTGCTGTTGAACCAGACACTTCCAAAGTTGTGAATGTAGCATTTGAGTCAATAACCACAATTTCACCCGTAATCACGTTCGTGATCGTAGATCTCAATCTATATTGTGTATTTGCGGAAAGCCCCGTAACAGTTCCATTAATTGTGTTGAAATCAGTTGCATTTGTAACATTTTGAAAAGTTAATGAAGACATTTGTTTATATACTATAATGATATATTTTTTTCTTCAAGTTATCGTGCAAATTGGTCGATGTATGTATTACAATGTTGTAGTAAACGGATGCAGTATTATCATTTGAATCTTATTATCATTAAAAATATTGTAAAAAGATACGTCTCTTGCAAAAATTTGTAAATAATATGGTGTATCTTGTTGTAAATTTGAAAATGTTCCTTGCAGATTGTATGTATCGCTGCCCGTATTGTTGTAAAAATTATATTGATCTAAAATAGGACCTTGGTACGCATCGAATTCTGATTTTAGGTATATATACACATTAAAATCGATAACAATAGAGTTCGTTGTGGAAATTGTGATATCAAATTGATAGGTTGAACTGCTTATAATTTCATTTTGTGATTGAATTGAGATCGGATGATAAAACCAATTTACATTTTCCTTAGTGGTGCTTAGTCGTCCATTTACAAAATACAATAAGGAATTTCCATATTCGTCATTGATAATAGAAGCTCTTGAGATGTTCATATTGAAACCATCAACAATATCAGTCTGTGACAACGTTTTGGTGATACTCTCGGTTTCATCGTTCGAAATATTTTTTAATTTGATTTGAAATGTATCGCCTGGGTACAAACTAACAGTATTAAAAAATAAAATTTTGATAATTTCACTAAAGGCTTCGAGTGATGTTACAACGGCGTAGCTTGCGTTTTGACTTGGGTATTGAAATATCAATTCTTTAATAACAACTTCCTGAGTCAAATCGTTAGTTATAGTACTACGAAGCTTATATTAATACCACCGTTATAATTATTATGATACAATGTTATCGTTCCATCACTATCAGGCATGTAATAGTCAATACCGTTTATCGTATGCGTGTGGCTTGAATTCAATGGGGATGCATTATTAGCTGCGGAGACCGTATAATATAATGGGTACGTTTGATTTATGTGAAATGGTTCGGGTAACCAATTTGTTAAACTACCTGTAAATGAGAAATTCGAATTCGTTATATTATTAATTGTTAAAGACATCTATTTACAATATACAGAGATTATATTTCAATCAATTCTACATTAACATTGTATTTTGATAAGTCGTTTGTTTCGAAATCTTCAAAATCATTTAAATTGATAACTACAGAAGTATTGCTGATATTTTCGGGAATTATTTCGATGGAAAACTCATCTTCGTGTATAAGCGTGCGTCTTTGATAATTGGGAATTCCAAACATTGTGGGTGGATTACTCACACGTCGTGCTTTATAAATCATTGACATTTACTTTAATACAATATTTTATTTGGTAGACTATGGATATGTTTGGTATCAAAATACCAGTGTTTCTTTGTAGTAAAATCCAAATTAGCGAGTCCAGAAATCGGGTCGTAAACATTCAATTCTTCTTCGTGTTTCGAACAACTTGTAAACATACAGCCTATATTATATTTTAATTGACTAGCGATATCAAGATTACCGAATCCATGTCCTGTGTTAATACTGTATGAGTCCACATTATTTTTCTTCGCTATTGCTAAAGCTGACGTAGAACCGAGAGAGTGTCCTACCAATAGATGTTTTGAACCTTTGTATTTATCTTTGACTTGCTGAAAATGTTGATTGTATGCATCAATTCTTTGCGAGCTATTGAAATTGCCTAATAAAATATCAAGATCACTTTTCAAATCAACAACAGCATCTTTCACCGTTCCTTTCAATTGTGTACCTCTATAAGACGTAATTGTATGATTTGACACAGGATTATGGAAAACCTTGATATATCTATTTGATAATGCACGGTCATACTTGTATCCAGTAGGTAACATATTTGGGTCATTTGTGTAAGCGAATTTTGAAGCTAACGCTCCTTCGGAATTTGAAAAAAATGAAGGAGTTTCCCCAAAGCTTTTTGGCATAATTTCTCTGGTCATACCCTTACGACTTTTGTTGATTTTCATCAATTTTCGCATATTTCTTTCTATATACCAAATATACTATGTGAACATACGGTATTTATGGATAATATCAAGGACCGAGCACATCGGAAGATGTGCGAGCGTCCTTACGGAAAACTCGTCAGAGTTTTCCTTTCCAGTATCAACATTTTTTTATTAAAATTTACGGTTCAATGAGATTTAAACTTTACCTAAAAGATGATCGAAAAAAGTTACGAAAATGAAAAATCCTCGATAACTTTCAAAATAAAGCTTAAACCCTAAAAATTTTCGGTGATATCGAAAAATTAGACAATTTGATAAAAATGAAAATTTGGTGAAAAAATCTCAAAAATATTTTTTTCGTGTCATATGTTTGTCATACAGATGTCATACAGATGTCATACAGACAATGAGAAGGCAACAAGAATGCAACAAGAAGACAAGAAGAGTGTTAGTAGACGAACAGTCGGCGTACAGGTCATATACGGTTACAGTGGTTATATATGTTCTTTTTTATTTCAAGAATATGGAAAGTATGACTGTAACACCCTATGACAGTGCATGACCCGTACATCAAGCGTACATCAAGCGTACATATACTGTAACTTTCTCATATGATACTCAAAATTCATTTATGATAGATGAATCTTGACTAAAATTTGGTGAGCATTTCAAATATTATACTTAAAAGCAACAATTCCGATTCCGTTTCGTTTCGTTTCGCCCGAGGTAATCGCGTTTCGCATCGCAGGTTTGGTTTCCCTAAAAGTCCTAAAACCCTAATTCCTAAAATTCTTATTCGTATTTTACTTTTTTGATATTGCACAACCAACAAGCTAATCTGCAATTGTTTTTTGTGTGTCCTCTATCATTATCAATTCTGTCCAATGTCAAAATTCCTTGATGTAATTCACATCCACAAGCAAAACAGATATTGTTTCCAGATTCTATGATATTTTTTACATCTTCAGTACTTAGATCACATGTCCTGTGTTTCTTTTCATCTTGTACTTTGTAACCATTTATTTTGTTATTGATAAATGTATCTTGATAATCCACATCAACTTTTTCGTTTTGCGAATCTCCAAATACAATGTAATCTTTGTTCGTTGTTCTTGTCAATGCTGTGTATAACATTCTATTTGTCATTTTTTCTAATTCCCAAATACAAAACAAGAAGTCAAATGTTTGTCCTTGTGATTTGTGAACTGTCATCGCATAAGATACTACATATTCTTTGTGAAAATCTTTGACCAAAATTGTATGTTCTTCTTCTGTATCTATGTTGATAACTATAATATTTTCATCATCCCAATTAATGACTTTGAACTCTTGATTATTGAATATACCGAGTTTTTTCATATTCTTGCACGACATTATCGGTGTATTTTTTCTGATCTTGACAGATTGAGCATACACGTTCGCTTTCAAATCTTGGTCTGTACATTCTATATCCAAACAATCACCTGGTCGACCATTCATAATAATATCATTGATTTCTTTCCTTTTCTTATTTGTAAAACATAAATGTCTTTTTGATTTCCAGATATTGAAATTTCCAAATACGTGTTTATTGACTTCTCCCGTGTCGTATGCGTGTTGACTTATGGATGTCATTGTTGTATCAGATCGTTTGTTAATAGTCATTTCAATTCGATTGTGGTCACAGAGGTATTTCATCAAATAACAAGTTTCGTAATCATAATTTTCCTCACATACTGGTGGTAATTGTTTGAAGTCTCCAAAAAATATGTATTTTAAATTCGGGCATTGTTGTTTTGCTAATTGTAAGAATCCAAGTAGTGTGAACCCAACCATACTGATCTCATCCAATAAGACATAATCCATACTCTTTAACTTTTTCAACATTTTCGAACAGATTTTACTGTCGTGTCCGATTCCCAAGAACTTGTGGAGTGTTGTTCCTCCAATATTCAAGGCCGCCTTGTTTGTTGGTGCGAGAATTGCTGATTTCATGTTTCGTTTATCAAGTTCATTTTTGAACATCTTCAATAAATAGCTTTTACCGAATCCTCCCGATCCATTGACCATAAATGATTCATTCTTATCTAATACCTGTTTAACGATATCATCGAAGTTTTCAAAATTATCCTCTTTTGATTGTTTCCAATCATCGAATGATAACGCTAACTCCTTGTTGATCTTTTGACTAGTGTGTGTAATTCTTTGTATGTCACCTTCCTTGTATCCACCGATAATAGTATCATCTAATTCAACTTCGTTTTCTGGATTTTCAACAATAATGTTGTCTGTTTTAATTGCTAACAGCTGACCACCTACTTTTTTATACAATTCATAATTCTTGATATATTCATTTTCTAAAATTTGATTGTAAATAGGAATATCATTATCAATCATTTGGTAAGTTGTTCTGTTTTCAATTTGATAAATTGTGTCATCCTCGTTTTCATGCCTTGTGTAGATTGGATTAATGTAGACTTCGTTTGTAGTAAGACCATCTTTGTTTTTTGTTTTTGATTTATGTCCGTTTTTAGTTTGTGTTACATTTGTATTCGATTCGTCTAAGTTCCAAAAGTAATAACACGCTGTATCAAAATTGCTTTCAAAGAATATCTTGCTCGTTGTTTTTTTACTCATTGCGAATGATCCAATCGTACCATTGCTCATAAATTTAAATTCTGGATACTCTATTACTCGTTCAAAAAATTCTAATAAATAATCTTCATCATATGTGTTTGATGCTAATAGCTGATATTTGATTTCATAATCGATATTTTCTTTGGTAAGATATTCTAAAAATCCATTCGTATACCATCCATTACCTCTTGCTGGTAATCTATTCCTTGTAAGTATGTAATAAAATCCTTCTTTCAAATTTTCGCATTTCACAAATGGTTCAACACTGTCGATCACATTAAAACGTTTGTACTTTCCCAGAATATTATCACGCATACAGGATGTTCTACATTTGTTAATATCAATTCCTATCGTTTTTGTTATGTCTTGCGAAATATCATACTTTTCAACGATACCAGCATTGACTTGCAAATGTTTGTATACCATTGGATTCATTTTTGATTGTTTGTGATGAGGGTATGTATCATTGAATAGAAATCGTCCAAAATTCAAAGATGTTTGATTTGTAAATTTGATTTTTGTTTTAGAAGATGCATTGTAATGTTCAATGTACGACTTGATAATGTTCTCTTCGTGATTTGCAAAAATTCGTTTATCCGATAAATCAATTTGTTTAATTTGTCCATTGATAACTTTCAAATTTGTTGGCGATATCAATTTACCTGTTTTTTCAAAATACTCTATGAATTCCTCCAAAAGATTTGTATTATGCACAATTGTGTCTTTGTCTGTGATTTCTAAATCAGTTTCTTTTTTTGATGATTCATTTCTTATACAGTTTGAACCGACATTCTCCCGTGTACAAGCATTTAAATGGTGCATAAATTCTTTCCCTTCACACAAATACATATGATCATTTGCGACGATATACGCCAACGCATCCAATTTTTTGTTTCTCTTCTCAGGATAATATGTATCAAAAATTCTTTTCTTGATATCCAATGCGTACATCGGAATTCCATGTAAACGACAGAAATTTTTAATGTTGTATGTATTAAATCCTTGATGAATATCAGAAAAGTCATCGGTCATTTCATTTGCGATATCTTCTAATGTCAATTTCAATGGTCGATAACATCGATCTGTACAATATTTGTGGTACAATGCTTCAGGGACACAACACATATTTCCAGAGTCTTTGAAATTCTTTGAAATATTTTTACTTTCGATATCGAATTTACAATTAAACATTTTTACATCTTTCAAATCTGAAATTTTCTTATTTACTTTTTGTGATGAATGGCTTACTATTTCAATAATATTGTATGCATTTTGTATGGGTATATTGTTATACAAAGCAGGTTCATTATTTGTTATGACGTCATTGGGATTCAGTGTAACACTAATAATTTCGGTTACAATACTTTTCATATCACTAAATATATCTTTAGCATTATTTAGCTTAACTCCTTCACGTACAATAGTTTTATAGTCATCTACGAGGTATACAGTTTGTCCTTCAAAATAAGTTTCAATCAATCCTACTACTTCATCCTTTTTTATTTGATGAAATACGATATTATTGTCAACTTGAAACAATTCATTCGATGTAAATATATTTGTTTTTTGTTCAACTAGTCTTATATCTTTGGTTTTATCTTTCTTTGTAACGATATTGTAAATATTGAAAGTTATTGAATTCGTATAAACTTCCTTGACATTTTTAACTAATTTTCCATTTTGAATAATGAAATCTTTGTATTTCTTTACAAGTTTACCAGTTTTAGATCGATTGTCCAAAACTTTGCTGCGTTTGATAAACTTGTTGTTTTTAGTATCAAATACATAATCGAAATTGGTATTTGGTAATTTTACATCGGGATTGCTTTTTACAATCTTGGTAAATGCGGGTTGGATGTTATCCTTCTTATTGAATATCGGTCTATACCGTTTTCCAGTATTTGTTTTGAAATATAGTTTATCGTTGATAGTTTTGAATTCCATGTTTGTTATTATATTAGATGAGATATTAATTTCAGTGGAGGTATTCATTTATATATTATATAGAGAAATTAACTTTAAATGCTTTTCTATATAATACACATTTTCAAAAACTCTCCCTATAATATTTTTTAATTTTTTCAAATTGTCAGATTTAAGAATTGAATTTTAAAATCAGCCCTAAAATATCTTTATATCGTTCCGTCAATAGTTCTTTTTCATCAGGATGTTCGACTAAAAGTTTGTTATATACATTCACTACGTCGATAGCTTTGATATCGTGTTTTAGAATCATTCTCTTTTGAGGTTTAACTTTTAATTTTTGCAAGTACATTCTTCGAAAGAAGGAACTGCGATTCTGTTTATCAGCATTTTTTTCATCTTGATAATATTTCTTAGACCATTCGTTCATATCTTCTTTAGTTCTCATATATCTAACTATTTGACCAGTTTCCTTTTCAATAACTCTTCGGTATCCTTTTTCGGTTACAGATACGAAATATCTATCATCGTTTTCATAAATGTTAAAAGGCATTATCTATAATATACAATATTTATTTTTAAATAGTTTATAGAATCTCTCTATAGTATATGTTTCATTCGTAATTCACAAGAGATACACTCCCGCCAGGATTAATGACCAAATTGTAGCCAGATTCCACAAAACTGAATGCCTGAATCGTAATAGCACCAGCAGCTGGTTTTTGAATAGTAAGATCCAATTGAATTGGCGAACCGCTTGCAGAGGTGTTCATCCCACTAATCAGTCTATTATCGCCAGAGCCTTCAAACGATTGCACAAGCATAAATGCATCTTGTTCGTATCTCGGTTCGAGTCCAGCAGCACGACTGGTGGCTAAAAATGGTGTACCACTTTTTACCATATAAAGTGAATCCATCACGTTCATCAAAGCTTGAACCGATCCGCCTTGAAGGTCGACACGCTGAGCTGGGTAATAATTAGTAGAATAGCGATATTGATAACTGTTTAATTTCACCCCTGCGTCTTGACCTCCAAGCAGAACAAAATCATTTGTAGATGCCGCAGACGAGGCACTTGAATCACGGAATACAGTAAACACTTTTTGAAGATCTTGAACCGATTCACTGACAAAAATATTATGATTTTCAGTAGCACCACCTTGTACAGACAAAGATGATACATGACTCCGTACCGTGCTAAAGGGAATTTTCAAAGCTTCTCCAGAGCACAGAGCTTGGTCGTACTTAGCACAAACGTCGCTTTCAAGTTCTGTAACACACAACTGCATAACTACGTTCGATAGAGAATAACCCATTGCAGTTCCAGTAGTCGCGGTCTCTTTCATTGATTCACGACTGGTATTTAGGTAGAGCTCGATGGACATCGCGAACCCACCCCCGCCAGACATCATATGCAAAGGTAGAGAATTCTCATTATAAAAAAGACCACTCGCCAATCGTTTTATATACGTACGACCCGCAGCTTGAAGAGTTCCGACATCGCTTGTGGCTAATGCAGTCGAGTCTATTTTAGAATCATAATAACCCTCTAAAGTATCGTCCACCGATTTCGAAGTAGTGTCTTTCAAAAGATTAAAAACTCGCTCAAGAATATGGAAGTCTGTTATGTCTTCGAGCACAGAACCGTTACCTGATTTGATTAAAATTCGATTGAAAACTGGAATACCATCCTTGAATAAATTATTTGCAGATGAAGAAGCTGCGGCGAACCTCAGGAATGTTTGAGACATGTCCAGACTGCAGTTTTCATATGCAGGTACATTGAAAATGATACGACTATTTGAAGACGGTGAGTATTGTGTTGCCGAAGAACTGTTTGCAGGTAACAATTCAATAATTTTCTTCTTAAGAGGAATACTCTTAACTTTTTGATTGGGAATTAAACTTTTTGGAATACCAGACATATTGTTTTATATATTATATCAATATATTATTTTTTTTAACAAGGATGAGCAAACTTATAACCTTGTTTATTGAAAAGCAAAGTGTTACGTTCTTGGATTTCATCTTTAGGTTGGTGTGTC
This sequence comes from Cymbomonas tetramitiformis, assembly GCA_001247695.2. Classification (NCBI taxonomy): domain Eukaryota; kingdom Viridiplantae; phylum Chlorophyta; class Pyramimonadophyceae; order Pyramimonadales; family Pyramimonadaceae; genus Cymbomonas; species Cymbomonas tetramitiformis. The sequence goes on from LGRX02000236.1 coordinate 71,895, forward strand.
TCTATAATAATAGTACAAGTAAAATTATCGTGAGCATCATCTGCAAATTCATATAAACTTTCGTCTAATATTTGGATATCGAAACTTGACAATGTTCCATTTAATTCATGCCATTCAAAATTTGTATCTGTAAGATTATGATGTATCCAAGAATATCTATTTACATTTATCGGGATCGTTGCAAAATGATGTGAATTAATTGTCCCTATAGCATTGCCTATCGATTTTTGTGTCTGGCGAGAGTTCGTCCCTAATGTTTGAGAATATACATAAAAATACGGATGCGATTCCCGTGATACCCCTGTTGATATTAGTGTACGTTCTGCCTCTGTATTATCGGTATCGTTTAATGGGGTACCTGAAAGCTGTGCTTGTAGACCTGCAACGGCTTGTGATTGCTTGAAACCTAAAAGATTCCAAGTTGTTTGTTCGAATGTATCAGGAAAATTCGGATCCATTGACCTATATAGGATTGACCAAAATTTGTGTTGAGCACCTGATTGAGTACCTATAATACTTGTTGTAAAATCTTCATTAGTGTTTGCCGAATACGTTGCTATTGTGTTACCAGCACCGACTTGTCTCGTATAGGTTTTTGTACCATTTCCGCCGACCTGATAAACAGGATTCTCATTTAATGCGTTCGTGACCAATATTGTTAATCTTTCCAATGAATGATATCCAGGCGGAATTATGTTATAAAACTCTTTTACTGTCGAGTTTACATATTGTAGAGTTGTTGGATTGTAATGATCTGTACGCTCAACCCAAAATATTTGATCATTGACACCTTCTTTTATATTGTAAAAAGTATTGCTTGTTGTAAGAACACTCAAAGCAGACCTCCAACAATTTTGAATTGGAGGATTCAAGAAAACAGTAAAGTTTGACTTACTCTCGTGATCTTGTCGGTGAGTTGAATTGATATGAATATAATGTTTAGTCATCTTTTTATACTATAATGTGAGAAATTTAATGTCAAAAGTTCAGTATCATTATCCCACTATCATTTTTACTAAATTTGGGTGTTCTTTTCAATGACACATGAATTACTGGTTTTTCTAATACCATTGTTTCTGATATCGGTTCTTCTACCATTGGTTCTGATATCGGTTCTTCTATAGGTTCTTCTATCGGTTCTTCAGGTATTTCTTCTTTAACGGTTTCTTTTGATTTCTTGAGATTCTCTTTCCGTTCTATAGCTCGTTCTTTCCGTACCTGAGAGGCTCGTTGTCTCGCTATTTTTAATTGTTCAAGTTTAGCATCGCTCATCGTATATTTACGTTTTGATTTCAATGAGTCTATAGTATTTATTTCTGTTAAATTTTCAACCATTTCAGTATTATTTTCAGTATTTTCAGAAATATTTTCCATTTTAATATAACCACAGAAATTAATTTTGATTTTCGTCTATAATAATAAATTCGTCAAAGTTTTTTCGGAATCGAGATGCGTGTTCCTTTTTTGGATGTAAATCAATTAACAAAAAACTATGCGGTTCTTTTGTGGCGTATTCGTATACCTTATAAAAGCTTTCTTCTTCGATCTCACCACCTACTGATTCAAAGCACTCTTTTAGCTCAGCTTTGTCTTTCATCGAAAACAATATTAATGTGGTACAGTTGTTTTTTACAGTTCGTGGGCAGCCTCCGTACTGGCTCTTATAATTCTGTATCGCTGTGAACACTTGGATTCCAAGGCTTCCGCCTTCGGGAAATGGAGCAATATGTCTGTGTCGTGTGATAAGATTCAAGAATTTTTGACAACGAAATAATGGCGTCGATTGACAATCATCAATGAATAAGTACATATTCGGACGTTCACCATTATATTTATGTACGGGCTTTTCAAAGCCATCTGATGTCAAAAACTCAAGCATCAAATCAGGTTCGATATCGTCTATATATATATTTCGATTATTAAATTTTGATTGTAACAAATTCCATCGTTTCATGTCCTCGTGATATTTTAGATACAAATCTCGTTCTGCTTCACATTTTGAAATGATATCTTCAATCACGATTTCTGGTGTGTCAGGCTGATAAACATCTTCTTCTTGAATGTCTAAATTCTTCATCAATTTCTTGTTAGAATCAAATGTTGTCGATATTACAAAAATTCTCATCGCTTTATCTTCCTTTTTCAACATTCTAAAGTAATTTGTTATTGCTGTGCTTTTACCACTATTTCGTTTCCCAATACATACCAAGTTTTGCATCGGATTCAACATATTTTTTGATGTCTTTATAGGACACGAGTTCCCTTTTGGTATTTCGATTTTCATATCATTTACGATAAGAGTTTTCATATTTATTATATTGCAATATTATATATATAAGAACAAAATGGCTTCAAAACGAAGAAACACTATGTTACCAGATGAATCAAGTTTCGAAAGCAGCGGAATGAATGTGTATACTCCACCAGCTGAAAGAAAATTAAATGACAATTCTAATGTGAATCCGCACCTTCCAAGCTATCACCCAAGTAATTACGGAAAACGTAAAGAAAGGAAAAATCCGCCTGTTAACAGTCAAAGCGATACTGATTATTGGAAAGAATACAATCGATCGAGACATGAAAATGTAGAAACACGACCAACACAAGACGACGAAGAAGAGCCTATATTTGATGAAGACGACGAAGAAAAACAGGCTGTTATAGATAAACCACCTGAAACAAAACAAGAAAAATCATTTATTGCACGATTAGCTTCAAAATTCGCTTACACAAATGATCCAAATATGATACCTACAGGTTATAAGTACGATCGTGCATTATCGAATAGATATATCAAAGTTTTCCATAACCCTGTATCGAACCATACCATCACAAGCTATCGCGGTACTCAACTTCAAGGAACGGTGAAAGATGCTGTTGTTGATTTGAAAAGTGATCTTGATATTTTGTTAGGAAATTTCAATAGTTCGAACAGAATTGATGCATACAATCAACATTTTCAACAAGTGAAAGACAAATACAAAGATTCAAAACATTTATTGGTAGGACACTCTCTTGGTTCGACAGCCGCTTTAGCAATAGCGAAGAAAAATAATGTAGACTCATACAGTTTGAACACTGGACATGGATTAGGTAATCTTGATATCGCAAGTCAATTGAAATATAATATAGGCTGTATGTTTACAAAATGTTCAAATCACGAAGAAGAACTAAATGTTTACGATCCGATTTCTGGATTAGGACATCTTGATTTTACTACAAAGAAACACTGGTTTTTTGATTCCAAACGTATACATAGTCTACCAAATAAAATATTGTATTAAAGTAAATGTCAATGATTTATAAAGCACGACGTCAATCAAACCCACCAACAATGCTTGGTATCCCGAATTATCAACGAAGAACATTGATACACGAAAATGAGTTTTCCATTGAAGTCATTCCCGAAAATATTAGTACAAATTCTGTAGTTATCAATTTAAATGATTTTGAAGATTTCGAAACAAATGATTTATCCAAATATAAGATCGATGTACAATTGATTGAAATATAATCTACGTATATTGTAAATACATGTCTTTAACAATCAATAATATAACAAACTCTAATTTTTCATTTACAGGGAGTTTGAACCGTTGGAGACCTCAACCATTCCACTTAAATCAAACATACCCGTTGTATTACACGGAATCGGCAGCTAATAATGCATCCCCATTGAATTCAAGCCACACGCATACGATAAACGGTATTGACTATTATATGCCTGATAGTGATGGAACGATAACATTGTACCATAATAATTATAATGCAGATAGTTCGACATATAAGATTCGTAGTACTATCACCAACGATTTGACTCAACAAGTTGTTATTAAAGATTTGATATTTGAATATCCCACATTATATATTTCAAATATGGACGTCTCATATAATTTCTCACCAGGAATTCCTGGTTATACTACGGATGGTTATACGATTGCATCAACTGTAAACTCAATCGTTATAAACAAACCAAATAAATTATATACATTACGAATAAATTTATCAATAAGTAATGTTACATTTACTTTGTATAATGAATTAAATACTAATGATCAAGTACCTTTTTTGTTCGAGGTCCAACATCAAGATTTTCAACAAGGTAATACTTATCAAATATCGTATATATTTATTAACAATTCAAATACAAATGATATATTCACATACATCGCATTTTTTACGATAACTTGAAGAAAAAAAATATATATCTTTATATTATACAAATGACTTCATTAACCTTTCAAAATATTACAAATGCATCTGATTTCAACACAATTAGTGGAACTGTTACAGGATTGGTTCCAAATACGTCTTATAAGTTGAGATCTACGATTACTAATGTTTATACAAATGAAACTATCGTTATTGACTCAACTGCTACATTTACTACCCAAAATTCGACCTCACAAGCTACATATTCGATAACACATGTCCAATCCCTTGATCACGGAAGTCTAATTTTCCAAGTTACAAAATCGTCGGGTTCGACGCAAGACGGCGACAATTTCGAAATGATTATAGAGCAAAATACTTACACGAGAACCTTGTCGACTGACGATGATACAGCCACATTCTATATCGAAATTCCGTATTCAGGGATGACCGAAGGACAGACGTATTCACTCTCAATTGTACTCAACGATACTTTTGTTCAAGAACAAGATTACACACATCAATTCGATAGCGTGGATTCGACATTTCTTCGCGATTCGTTGCAAGAACGTTATAACAAATTGGTTTTTAATTTTAGTGCATATTCTCAATCCAATATTAACAAAAATTATCAATTAAATCTCGCTTTAAAGAACGCTAACGGTGACCTCCAGAATTTAATTATCATTGCTCAAGGCAGTCTCGGTTCTGATTTTGAATTCACAGGTTTGTCATCTAGCACAGATTACATTGTTGAAAACACAGTAACGGATTTGAGTCTGGAAACTACAGCTCAAATTACGAAAACAAAAATAAATTCGACGTTTAACATAACCACACCTGCAAGCCCAAATGCGGACTACGCCGTTGTAACATCACTCGAAGCTCAGGATGAAATTCTTAAAATCTTGTTCACAAATACCGTGAGTTTGTACCCAGACGATACATTTCAGATCAAATTACAAAATGCTTCGAACGATGAAACCGAGAGTGGTATCAAAACATTGACGCAATCAGATCTTGATGATGGTTTCAATATGAACATATCAAGAGATTCTATTATCAATGACGCATACGGAAATTCCTTATTGTACTATGTAAATGGAACTTTACTCGAGACCAAGGAAAATGTAAATTGGTATTATCATCCTATCTCAATTCAAACACAAAATGAAACTATTAATGGAACGACTTACAGTTTCGATATTACAGGATTTTCTACGAACGACGTCGTTAACAATGTAAGTCGTGCTTGTTTATCGAAGTTTACTATAGCGAACTCTTTCTATAATATTAAACAAGACGATAACGATGCCGTTACCTGGAACGAATACTATTCAACAACGACGGGCGGTGTAACAAATGTTCAAACCAAATCTTTCGCAAATTACATCCCAGAAGGGTATTATACTTTAGATTCTCTTATTCTAAAAGTTCAAGAATTAATGAACGAAGAGCCTGTATATGATGCTGCAAGTATTAATCAAAATAAAAACCACTCAAGACAATTTGGCAATGAAGTCGTACCTACCTTTACATTATCATTAAATGACGATTTCACGATATCAATTATTGGCTCTGGATCGACAGGCAATAAATTTTGGATGTTGTTATCCTCTCAATTATGGACGATGTTAGGATTTTCAAGTTCTCAAGTTACTTTGAGCCCAATAGTTCAAGCACAAACATTGGATGGTAGGGCAAAATCTTTCAATGCTACAAACAAAACCGTTCAAGAAAGAACTTTATCATCATTGCAACCAGGTAGAGAATCTCAACCGTATTTGATAGTATCGTCATCGACTTTAGGGACGAATTCAAGGCAAACTCACAACAATCAAACAAATACTATAGGCACGCTTCATAGCGAGCGATTTTGTACAATACCTATAGACGTAAATCGATATTCTTGGATACATTTTAATGCAAATCAAAGCGAGTATGAATGGCATGATTTACAGGGTACACTTTCCAGTTTTGATATAAAATTAGAAGATTCAAATGGAAATGCTTTCCAAGATCAGACTCACGATGACTGGACTGCAATGATTATTATAGAGACCCACGAACCGAAAAATGAAATCCAAGAAAAAAATAATCTACTTTTCAATAAACAAGGTTATAGATTAGCTCATCCTTGTTAAAAAAATAATATATTCATATAATATATAAATCAAATATGTCTGGTATTCCAAAAAATTTAATTCCCAATCAAAAAGTCAAATCAATCCCGATGAAACGCAAAGTTATCGAACTTTTACCTGCTAATAGTTCTTCGGCAACACAATACTCACCGTCATCAAACTCTAGAATTATATTCAACGTACCCGCTTACGAAAATTGTTCCTTAGACATGTCTCAAACATTCCTTAGATTTTTGGCGACATCGACCAGTGCAAATAATTTATTCAAGGATGGTATTCCTTTTATCAATCGAATTTTAATCAAGAGCGGGAACGGTAGTGTGATCGAGGATATTACCGACTACCATGTCCTTGAGCGTATTTTTAATCTTTTGAAGGACTCTACAAGTAAGAGCGTGGACGATACTTTAGAAGGCTATTACGATCAAAAAATAGACTCGACTGCATTAGCCACAAGCGATGTCGGAACTCTTCAAGCTGCGGGTCGTACGTATATAAAACGATTGGCGAGCGGTCTTTTTTATAATGAGAATTCTCTTCCTTTGCATTTGATGAGCGGCGGGGGTGGATTCGCTATGTCCATCGAGCTCTACCTAAATACCAGTCGTGAATCAATGAAAGAAACAGCGGCTACTGGGACTGCGATGGGCTACACTTTACAAAATGTTGTTATGCAACTCTGTATAACTGAGCTTGAATCTGACGTTTGTACTAAGTATGACCAAGCTCTTTGTAGCGGAGAGCCTTTGAAAATTCCCTTTAGCACGGTACGGAGTCATGTATCATCTTTGTCTGTACAAGGTGGTGCTACTGCAAATCATAATTTATTCGTCAGTGAATCTGTGCACGACCTTCAAAAAGTGTTTACTGTATTCCGTGATTCAAGTGCCTCGTCTGCGGCATCTACAAATGATTTTGTTTTACTTGGAGGTCAGGAAGCTGCTGTGAAATTAAACAGTTATCAATATCGTTATTCTACTAATTATTACCCTGCCCAAAGAGCGGATTTGTCGGGAGGTTCTACTCAAGCTTTGATGAACGTGATGGATTCACTTTATATGGTAAAAAGCGGTTCACCCTTCCTCGCTACGAGTAGAGCTGCAGCACTCGAACCGAGATACGAACAAGACTCATTTATGCTTGTGCAATCGTTTGAAGGCTCTGCCGATGGTCGTTTGATTTCTGGCTTGAACACCTCGGCAAGCGGTTCGCCAGTGCAACTGGATCTTACTATTCAAAAAACCGCGGTTGGTGCTATTACGCTCCAGGCTTTCACGTTTGTGGAATCTGGCTACAATCTTGTTATAAACCCAGGCGGTTCTGTTAGTCTCGTGAACTACGAATGAATTGTATTATACAGAAAAAACTATTTAAAAATAAATATTGTATATTATAGATAAATGAATACATCGATCGTTGATTACGGGTCCCCATCTCTCACAAAAATGATCGATAACGATACTGGGAAAATTATTAAATTTATCAAAAAGCCTGAATATAATAGAGAAAAACGAAACCAATCTTATCAAAAAGAAGTAGTTAAAAACAAACAATTGAAATCTCAATTTATGAAGAGACTCGAGAGGTTAGAACTCAATAGTAGAGTATTTAGTGCATCTGTAATGAGATACGATTTAAAAGCAACAGATATCAAACCCTTGTATGATAAACTTGTAAATCAATATGAACATGATTATGACAAAAAAGTAATTCTCAAAGAAAGATTTAACACTATCGTAAATTGTATTATTAAATACCAATCTCAAATTTGAAAATTTTAGAAATATTATAGGACGGATTCAAAAAAAACATAACTTATACAAAAAGTACTTTAAAGAAATAGTTTCTGTATAATGTATAAATGAACAACTTCACTGAAATTAAAATGTCCGCTAATATAATAACAAACATGGAATACAAAACTATCAATGATAAACTATATTTCAAATTATCCAACGGGAAACGTTATAGACCAATATTCAACAAGAAAGGAAATATTCAATCTGCATTTACCAAGATTGTAAAAAGCAATCCCGATATAAAATTACCAAATACCGATTTCGATTATCTATTTAATACTTCAAAAAACAAATTTATCAAAAGAAACAAGGTTTTAGACAATAGAAGTAAAACTGGTAAACTTACCAAGAAATACAAAGATTTTGAAATCAAGGATAATAAACTTCAACCCAAGAAGAATTTTGCAGATAAAGCAAACATCATTGCCCGAAATTTTCGTAAATATAAAGCGAGAAAAGCTTTACTCACACCCGTCGACAGTGCATTTAATAGTAGCTTTGAGGTTTACACAATCGATGTTGATTACTTCAAAGGCACAAAAGTAACAGCTCAAGATGTCATCAACCATATTCAAAATACCGACATATTTTACCAAATTAACCAAGTTTTACAAAAGGTTTTACGAGATGGTCCAAAGAAAATATTTCCATCTTTCAAAATTAGAGTGGAAAACACGCAAATGAAAATGATTGACAATATGACTAAAAGTATAAGAGCCGAAATTTGTAACACACCAAATGATTTTTTCAATTATTTATTTCATAACATAAACGGTCTGTTAATGGAGATGGAATATGTATATACTATTGAAGTTGAACAATTGTTTTTGAGTGTGTCGAAATACAATGCGATCCGCGGGTCTTCATACAAGTCAATTCCCGAATCTATCAAGAACAAAAAAGCAATTGTCAATATCAAAAATGATGATAAGTTTTGTTTTATCTGGTCAGTATTAGCTTCTATGTACCCCATCAAGGACCACCCTGAAAGAGTTAGCAAATATATAGAACATTTCAATAAACTCAAGTTCAATAAAAAAGATTTCCCGATGGAAGTCAATGGATGTCATATTTTGAAATTCGAAAAAGATAACCAGCTATGTATTCATATTTATACAAGTGAGCCTAATGGTAAAGACATTAGACCATTACGAATTAGTAACCAACCTTTTGATAAGATCGTACAATTGTTTTATTATGATAATCATTATTCCTACATAAAGAATTTCAACCGATTTTGTGCAGATGGTCAAAACCAGAAATGTCACAACTGTCCAAGATGTTTAAAATCTTTTCGATACATTGAAAAACTAAATGAACATATTGAAGATTGTAGGAATTTGAATGTAAAACAAAAAGTAATAATGCCCAAAAAGGTTTATACCGAGATGGAAGGTGCTAATAATGAAACTGTTTTGATTGAAGATGATTCAAATACTAAATTGAGGTTCAAAGGATTTCAAAAACAAAACAAAAAACCGATAGTATTGTATGCTGACTTCGAATCTATCAATTCAAAAAATCCTAAAACAAATAGTAATACATCAAAAGACACAAAACACCTACCAACCTCGTACATGATTTTCATTAAAAGCGATATCGATCTAAATATCCCCTTGACATATAAATATAAAGGACTTGATGCAAACGAACATTTTGTTAAAATCATAATGAAGATAGAAAGTCATTTGAAATTCAAAATCAAGGAAGCTAAAGGGATTTGGAAGGACACAATGAAACCATTAACACCAACTCAACAAGAGCATCATAACACTTGCAATATTTGTAGATTCTGTAATCAAGAAATAAAAACGGATAAAGTTCGAGACCATTGTCATTATACTGGGAATTATCGAGGACCTGCCCACGAAAGATGTAATTTGAAAGCATCTTGTCCAAAGCAAGAAACAATCCCGATAATGTTTCACAATTTAAATTATGACCTGCGGATGATAATACAAGCATTTGATATATTAGGAGGCGATAAAAATCGAATCTCCGTAATAGCTCAAAATAGTGAAAATTACAAAACACTAAAGTTGAATAGCTATCAATTTATGGATACAATGGCTTTCCAAATGGCGAGTTTAGAAACATTGTTATCCGCTCTACCAGAAAACAAGAAAGTCAATATGAAACGAATTACAAGCGACCCTGAAAAATTCAAACTTATTTGTCAAAAAGGGGAATTCCCATATGAATGGTTTGATACCTATGAGAAGTTTGTTGAATCGGTACCGAATAGACAAACATTCTACAACAATATGACACAATCAAATATGAGTGATAAGACATATGATAATATGATGAAGACAATCGATGCATTCAATATACAAAACTTTGAACAATTTCACGATTTGTATTTAGATCGAGATGTTTATGGTTTGGCAGATGTAATGGAAACATTTAGGGAACTATCAATGCAAACATACGGATTAGACCCGTGCTTTTATGTAGGCACACCAGGATTGGCGTGGGATTCGATGTTAAAACATACAAGTGTCGAACTTGAACTGTTGACCGATAATGATATGTATATGTTTTTTGACAAAGGGATTCGGGGTGGAATATCAAAAGCAGTCTTGAGAAATGTTGAAGCGAACAATAAATACTTACCTGATTATGATAAAGATAAAGATAGCAATTATCTAATGTATGTAGATGCGAACAATTTGTATGGACACGCAATGATTAGACCATTACCTTGTGGAGGTTTTGAATGGACACAACCGAAATCAACTGATGAATGGAATAACATCATCAAGAATCATAATGAAGACAGTGATACGGGATTTGTTTTAGAGGTTGACCTCGAATATCCCAAAGAACTACACGACTTACACAATGATTACCCGATGGCTCCCGAACATATGAATATCAAGCAAACAGAAATTAGCGATTATTCAAAAAGTATATTACACAAGACTGGTAGCAAATTTGATAAGAACAACAAGAAACTTGTATGTACATTGTATGATAAGCATAAATACGTGGTACACATAGAAGCATTAAGGTTTTACTTGGGTCATGGGTTGAAGTTGAAAAAGGTACACAGAGCTATAAGTTTCAATCAAAAGAGATGGTTGAAGCCATACATTGATTACAATACAAATATGCGAGCCAAATGTCAGTATGATTTTGAAAAGGATTTTTACAAATTAATGAACAATTCGGTATTTGGTAAAACGATGGAGAACGTTCGTGATCGAACTACCTTGAAATTTGTATTAGATGAGAAACAGTTTATCAAGTACAGTTCAAAACCTGAATATCAAAAGGTGATAGAAAACATAGGAGGTGAGAATTTTAGAATCTTACAAATGAGTACAACAACCGTAAATTTGAACAAGCCCATCTACTGTGGTGTTGCAGTATTAGATTTATCAAAGATTCATATGTATTCATTCTATTATGATACATTAAAACCCAGATACAAGGAAAATGTGTATCTCGTATTGACTGATACAGATTCATTTGTTTTGAACATCAAAACCGATGATGTATACATGGATATGAAGGAAACGGAAAACTCTTATGATACAAGCAATTACCCAAAAGATCATATGCTGTATTCAAAAGTTCGAGCGAAACAAGTGGGATACTTCAAAGATGAATGTATTCAAGAAGATGATGACAAAAAACCTGTTTTCGCAATGATGTCCAAAGTCACAGCATTAAGGTCTAAAGTATATGCATATCAAACATACAACACAAATGATGAATTTTGTGAAAAGAAAACTCTCAAAGGAATCAGCAAGACTGTTGTAAAGAAAAATATCAATTACGAAGATTATACAAGTGCATTGTTTGAACAAAGAGAAATTACCAAAGAAGTTAAATCGATTCGAAGTTATGCGTGTACAAATTATAGTATAACACAGAAAAAGAAAGCTTTGACGTGTTACGATGATAAAAGGTATATCTTAGAGGATGGAATTCATACTTTGGCTTATGGTCATTACAAGATATAATAATATTTTTAGGAATTAGGTCTTTTAGGATTTAGGAATTTAGGACTTAGGGCTTTAGGACTTTTAGGGAAACCAAACCTGCGATGCGAAGCGATGCGACTACCTCGAGCGAACGAAACAAAACGAAACGGAACTGTTGCTTTTAAGTATAATATTTGAAATGCTCGCCAAATTTTAGTCAAGATTCATATATCAATAATGAATTTTGAGTATCATATGAGAAAGTTACTCAAAACCTGTCGTCCCCGACCAGAGTACTAATCTCGCCCTATTAATTGCAGCATCATTGCATCATTGCATCATCACTGCATACCCTGACCGTTACTAAAAAAAAGTTTTTTTGAGATTTTTTCACCAAATTTTCATTTTTATCAAATTGTCTAATTTTTCGATATCACCGAAAAATTTTAGGGTTTAACCATTATTTTGAAAGTTATCGAGGATTTTTGCTTATTTGTGAGAATATTGGTCATATATGTGAAAGATATGAAAAATTGATGAAAATTGATGAAAATTGATGAAAATTGATGAACTATGTAAGGCTACTACCTTGGAATATCGGGGAATATCGGGTGTCCCAGAAAGGATTAAACATACACACACTTTGGTACTTGCAATATCTCATGAATTCTCGACCACTTTTCACAACCTTCAGGGTCAAAGTCCTCAGCAAGGTCGTCCTCAGCGTCCTCCCATTTTGTTCTTTTATTCTTCACATAAGGAAACTCGAACACAAAGCCTTGTTCTTGCATGATTTGGATGAAGTGAGCAAACTTGTTTGTGCTATAACATTTCTCCTCGTAAAAAAAAAATGAATGAGGTGCCCCAACGTCATTTGGCATAATTTCTCTGGTCATACCCTTACGACTTTTATCGATTTTCATCAATTTTCGCATATTTTTTATTGTATACCAATCTATACTATGTGAACATACGGTATTTATGGAGAATATCAAGGACCGAGCACATCGGAAGTATCGACATTTTTTAGTCAAAATTTACGGTTCAATGAGATTTAAACTTTACCTAAAAGATGATCGAAAAAAGTTACGAAAATGAAAAATCCTCGATAACTTTCAAAATAAAGCTTAAACCCTAAAAATTTCCAGAAATCTCGAAAAATTAGAAAATTTGGAAAAAATAAAATTTTGGTGAAAAAATCTCGAAAATATTTTTGTTGTAACGGTCACAGCTCTGCAACACCTCTGCAACACCTCTGCAACACCTTTGCAATACCTGTAACTTTCTCATATGATACTCAAAATTCATTTTTTGATATATGAATCTTGACTAAAATTTGGTGAGCATTTCAAATATTATACTTAAAAGCAACAATTCCGATTCCGTTTCGTTTCGTTTTAATTTATCTTAATTTGATCTTTATTTTAATTTGATCTTTTTCACAGGTTTTTGTTTATCTATAGTTTTTGTTTTTAAAGGATTTCCAGTTTGACCTTGTGAAGGTCGCGATTTACAACCACAGCCACAATCTTTACCGAACATTTGATTATATACTATCAATTGATATTTTTATTTTTCAAAGTCTCTAAAATACATACATACAAACTTTCATAAATCTTGCGTTCGGTCTTTTCATTGAAAAACGGTAAATCAACTTTCTTATTGAGTTCATCGATAAACAACTCATAAAATCTTGAATCTTCAAGCAAGTAAATCATACTCTTAAATGTCAATACTTGTAATTCATCCATTCTCTATATATATCATATTCATATATAAAAAATTCTACGTTTATCTTTCAAAAATTGAAAATATCCTTTTACACATTTGAAAAGATGGGCGTATAGTTCTCTCATATCATTTCGTGAATGTTTCGACATCATTTTTAATATTAATACACATTTTCTTTTTAGCTTGAACCTTTCCAAAACGGGTTATCGATCGGGTTTCTTCTCAATCGTTTATTAGAGCGTTGTTTAACTTCGGTAATCATATTCTGGTTTGGTTTAAGTCGTTCATCTGTTCTGATTACTGCGTTTAGAACATCTTGGTATTTTGCAAAATATTCATCGTTTCGAATCGGTGATACATTGTTTTGTTTCAAAGTGCTTATAACTTCTCTTTCATAATTATTCACCAATTTCACAGGATCTTTACCGTTTAACGAGTAATAAGAGCCAACTTGAGCTTTTGTGAAGATTTTAACATATAGTATAAAAAAGGAATTGCCATATGCTGCATAGTAGTCATTTAAACGTCGTTGTAACGAATTTTGTGTTTTACCGAGTTTAACGTACGTTGAGGGATTTCCACAACCTTTTGGAATCTCTATAACGTAAAATGCGTTTTTAGATTTGTTTTTATTATAAAAGTCTGTTTGTTTGAATGAGTCATAGCGTTTTTTTTCTTGAAAAATTGCGTATCCGACAATAGAGTTCATTGTTCTTTATATAATTTACCATAGAATTTTATTTGCGAAATAACCAGGACTTTGAATTATATTTAAATCTTTATTGTGTCTAATTCTATACAATCTTCGACGTTCATTTGCATATTCTAAACCTTTTTCCAAAATGTATGTTGGGTAGTCTTTATATCTGATATCACCAATTGATGCAAGTTTTTTATTGTCTTTATCGAATACATCAATCTTTTTGTTTTTGACAGTACTCGGTTTGATTGTAACATACCGGAATATCCTAGTTCACAAGATATCAGAGGGTCTCGAACTGTGTGTGGATAAACTCTCTTAATAATATAAACCCTAAGCTATATATACCCCGAACGGTCTCGCAACGGTAACGGAGTCTAGCCTACCTGTGACACAGCGTATGTCACAGCACGAGCCTACAGATCAGTCAGCAGTCCAGTGTTGGCCTAGGGGTCTGTCATAGGGGCCTGCACCGGGACTCCCAGTCAGGGCTGCCTATACAGATTCCAGCACACCACCCCAGCACTGTGGGTGGTGACTGGCTAGGAGAGTCAGAAGTGTAAGTTGTTAGGGCAGGAGCTAGGGTGACAGGTCCTAACTGCTAATCCAACTGTGCCATTCTGATACACAAATTGGAACCCTCTAGCTAGTACAAGAGCAAAAGCATACAGGCAATGAGTGTCCTGCTAAACTACTGAAAAGGTCTGCACCAGCAAGTCAGATTGAAGAATATAAAGTTGTCAAAGCAAAAGCATAAACCAGATTGAAGACCAAGTTGAGGTCAAAGTACATCTCAGCACACCACTAGAAAAGTGGTGTACTGCCAGAACCAGAAGTAAACTACTCGGGGTCAAAGGTCAGAGGAGCACCGTCACCACAATGCCCACCGTGGCCGATTGCAGTACTGCACTCCAGTGGGTCAGGCGGCCGGTGAGCCACCGTCGCGGCACCCAGGGAGTGCAGCACCGCATCCAGAGTGACGGGGTCCAGCTCCGCGATACCAGAGTAGATACATAAATCACCCCTGCACAGCACAGGCTGCGGTGCAGCCCGACCCGATACCTGCACAAGGTCGATCTCATTGGCCGCCGTGTAGGCGGCAGCTCCCACTCCCATGACAGAAATCAAGAGAAGGAAGGAAAGAAGGAAGGGCATCCCCCACAAACCCGGCTGAGCGGGGAAGCCCCATGGCGGCTTGCCGCAACCGTAGGTGCGGTGAGCACCGTCACCCCAATCTCCCAGAGCACCACCAGAGTGAGGTGCCTGGGCTGCAGGCTCCGACGCATGATTTGCCGAAATGGCAGGAGCCCGCGGCTTTAGCCGGAAGCTACCGTCAGCGAAGTCTTCGTAATCGTCCGTGTCGTAGCCAGTCAGATCGACCGGCACAACCGCGGCGTGGTTGACATTTTCCACAGCGCCCTTGAACTCACCGTCCGTGCCCGCCGTAGTGGTCACCCGTGTCGATTGAAGGGACACGGGTTCGCTGTAGCCGTAGAGCTTCAGGAGCTCCTCCTCGTCCGCCAAGACAGGCATAGCAGGGGCCGGCACGGCGGATGCCGATGCCGCCGCACCACCTGCCGGAACCTGCTCCTCCGGTGTGTCACCTGCCTCGGCAGAGTCACACACCAGAGCCGAAGCCTGCGTGTCAACACCCCCAGACGGCAGGAAGGAGGCGTGAGTGTAGTGTACCTTAGGCTCAACGGCCGCGTTGACCTCCGCCGCGAGGTCGTCCAGCCGTCGGAGGATGTCCTCCCCGGGCGTCCCCGTCACCGGTGGCTCCGCGTCCACGGAGAAGCCGTAGGCGGACACGTCAATGCCCCCCACAACGCCCCCGCAAAGCACCGCTGGCGGGCCGTACACCGTCGCCGCACGGGCAAAGGCGTCCGCCCCCTCATCCGCTGCTTCCTGGAACACGGCACACATGGCGAGGGCGTGCACGCCCTCCGCATCCTCGTCGTCGATGGGAATGCAGAAAGCCGCGGCCGTGCCAGGGGAATGTTGGCGACCGCCAAGAGGGCAGTCGCGGTAGAAATGATAGAGTTCCTTACCGGACTTTTTGCAGCGAACACAGAGCGGTTTCGCCCGCTGCTCGTCGCGATCGAAGCCCACGGCGGGTGGGTTGTTCACACCCATGCGAAAGCCCCGCTGGGGCTGCCCCTGCCGCTGCGGCTGGCGTCCCTGCGGCGGTCGCTGCCCGTGCTGCCGCTGCGGCGGATCCCGCTGCCGCTGCACCACCGGCTGAGCCGCCCCGCACTGCCGCTGCACCAGCTCAGTCAACTCCTGGATCTTGCCGAGGAGCACCTGGTGCTCGTCGCTTGAGAGTAAAGCAGACGCGCCACCAGAAGAGGGGCTGGTCAAGGCAGCCTTCCCGGCCTCCGTCGCCGCCCATGCCTGGTAAATCTCAACCACCAGAGAGCGAAGGTCACTGAGGGAGACCGTCGCAAGATCGGCCACCATGGGATAGCGCACCTTAACCGCGGCGTAGAACACCGGGTCAAGCCGGGTGTACAGGCTGAGCTTCCTGGTGGCTTCGGTGGGCGTCCAGTCAGCTGCCTTGTTGTCCCGCACCAAACGCTGCTCTCGAGCCAGAACGGGTTGCGGGTCAACGTTGGCGGGATAGTTGAGAGCCGCATGCTCCTGCTGGAAAGACTCCCGTAACGCCACCGGAACGCAGCGCTTGATGACGTCCACCAGAGCACGCCGTCCATCTCGGTCAGCAGACGCGTCCGTTCCCGTAAGCCAAACGTGGGCGTTGCTGTGCTTTTCGATGACCAGCTGGAGCACGTCGTAGAGCAAGCCGTTGACTTTGCTCACCACCAGAGCCATAGGCTCGTCCAGATCGAACGAGGCCAGCTCCAGCCCAGCGGACGCGAACTCCGTACGAAGCTGCACCACCATGTCGGAGAGCAGGTTCGCGTCAGTCGTGCCGCTGAAATAATGCCTCTTGTCCCCAAGGATATCCTCGCGGATACCCTTGGCCCAAGACCGATGCAGCCGCTGCTTGTAGATTTCGTCAACGAGCTTGGACTGCTCCTGCAAATACTTCCTGGTGGCAACGTCGGCGTCCTCGTTGGAAGTAGGTGCGGGATACGCAAAAGTTGGGGTTTTGACCGTCGGCGTGTTGCGCACCGCGTCGGTCAGCCTTAGAGAGGCATCGATGTCGGAGTCCCTCATAAGGGACTTTTTGGATCTTGTAGAAACCATCACGTAGAGAGCCTGATGGGAGGTGGCACGCTGGGGCGCGTAAGGGTAGCGGCGTGGGGAGAACGTGAGTACACAGCCATGCGAAGAGCGGTAAAACCATGGCAGCGAGGGGCACTGGAAGACGAAGTCGAGGTCGAAGGTGCTGCAGTCACCAGCCCAAGGAACGGTAGATTGCTGGATCAAGGCAAAGAGAAAACCGTACAAGGACATTGCGCCGACAAAGTCCGATCCAGGTCGAACCCCCATAGCTGCCGATCAAATACTCAAAAGCTGCTCATCCCAAACTTCCCACGCGCACCCAAACGCGCCGGTGCGCACCACCTACCAAAACGGCTGTTTTAGCCAATCATGGCCAAAAGCAATGTGGAATATAGCGTGGATGGGGCCACGACCTACCGGAATATCCTAGTTCACAAGATATCAGAGGGTCTCGAACTGTGTGTGGATAAACTCTCTAATAATATAAACCCTAAGCTATATATACCCCGAACGGTCTCGCAACGGTAACGGAGTCTAGCCTACCTGTGACACAGCGTATGTCACAGCACGAGCCTACAGATCAGTCAGCAGTCCAGTGTTGGCCTAGGGGTCTGTCATAGGGGCCTGCACCGGGACTCCCAGTCAGGGCTGCCTATACAGATTCCAGCATAACATTCATCTTTTTAGCTTGGTTATATGAATAAGTTGTAATCTTGTACATTTACTATAAAGCTACATTTTCTTTGTTGTCACTTTCCATTTCGTCTTTTGACATCAAATTTCGTTTACAATTGATACATAAACAACCAATATCGGTACATCGTGATCTTCGAACATTGTATGCAATTGCGTGAATCAATAAAATCGCAACATTACAAAGTGAAATGATATCACAAATTTCCATTTTAATATACTATAAACTTACATATTATTATTATCACGGTCCCGTGTATGTATAAATTCCATTGGATACAAAATCTACATCGTGTGTTGTAGTTGTTTGGAAATATATTTTTGTGGCGGCATTGGCTGCTAAGCCTTGTGGGCTGTGAGTTGAGATTACTCTTGTGGTACCATTTTCGTCAATAATTGTCCCACCAACTTCTATTGAGTAAACATATTCTTCATTAGCCAAAGGTATCGTATTCCCATCCGAGTCTAATACGTAAAACCATTGGAGTGTTGAATCCCCCCAATAAGCGTGTCTTCGTAGTTGAAAGGAAACAACAGGTATAGCTTCTACAACAATCGTGTGGGAGTTTACGGTATCGCTCGATACAAAATTATCCAAACTGACACCCACGGTCGTCGCAGTTATACTCGACGTTGACAAAACGTATGGGTCAACAGTCAAAACCGAAGTTGTCGTGAATGGATGAAACAGTATTGATTGAGTTTTAGTTTGAGAATAGGTATTAAAAAATGTTTTATCTCGAGCTACTAATTGTAGATAATATTCGGTATTTTGTGTTAAATCAGAAAATGAGCCTTGAATTGTACCATCGCTGGGTACGTCTGCAAATTGTAAACTATCTAAAGAGCTTACCATTGGGTTTGAAGCATATTCAGCTTTTTCGAAAAGGAACGCGAAAATATCAAATACGGCGTTCACTCCAGGATTTGTGAAGCCTGAAATATCAAATGAGTAAGTCGTTCCACTAATAGTATCGTTTTGCGTTTGTATTGCAATCGGGATATAATCCCAAGTCACATTTTCTTTGTAGATATTGTAATATTGATTGTTGATAAAATAAAATAATTTGTTATCCGTGTTTGAATTTGACTACTAGAACTATATGGCTACAAGGTAACGCTACACGTGATGGTATTCGGCAATACGGGAACGATATACGAACACACGGAGAAAATACTGACCAAACATTTAGGATTCGACAAACAAGAAGCCCTACACCTACTCAGGAAAATACATGACCTAGCGACAGGATTTGCAGTAAGCTTAAACAGACTATATAGAACTAAAGTAGACAAGGAACCAGACTAAGGGACAAAGAAGAAGGAGTCAAGGGGACTCACAAAGCCCCACACCCCGTCCAAGGGTGTCTCTTTTTCTTTTTCTTTTTCTTTTCTTTTGTTTGAATAGTAAATGTCAATGATTTATAAAGCACGACGTGTGAGTAATCCACCCACAATGTTTGGAATTCCCAATTATCAAAGACGCACGCTTATACACGAAGATGAGTTTTCCATCGAAATAATTCCCGAAAATATCAGCAATACTTCTGTAGTTATCAATTTAAATGATTTTGAAGATTTCGAAACAAACGACTTATCAAAATACAATGTTAATGTAGAATTGATTGAAATATAATCTCTGTATATTGTAAATAGATGTCTTTAACAATTAATAATATAACGAATTCGAATTTCTCATTTACAGGTAGTTTAACAAATTGGTTACCCGAACCATTTCACATAAATCAAACGTACCCATTATATTATACGGTCTCCGCAGCTAATAATGCATCCCCATTGAATTCAAGCCACACGCATACGATAAACGGTATTGACTATTACATGCCTGATAGTGATGGAACGATAACATTGTATCATAATAATTATAACGGTGGTATTAATACATATAAGCTTCGTAGTACTATAACTAACGATTTGACTCAGGAAGTTGTTATTAAAGAATTGATATTTCAATACCCAAGTCAAAACGCAAGCTACGCCGTTGTAACATCACTCGAAGCCTTTAGTGAAATTATCAAAATTTTATTTTTTAATACTGTTAGTTTGTACCCAGGCGATACATTTCAAATCAAATTAAAAAATATTTCGAACGATGAAACCGAGAGTATCACCAAAACGTTGTCACAGACTGATATTGTTGATGGTTTCAATATGAACATCATTAAAAATATTGTAAAAAGATACGTCTCTTGCAAAAATTTGTAAATAATATGGTGTATCTTGTTGTAAATTTGAAAATGTTCCTTGCAGGTTGTATGTATCGCTGCCCGTATTGTTGTAAAAATTATATTGATCTAAAATAGGACCTTGGTACGCATCGAATTCTGATTTTAGGTATATATACACATTAAAATCGATAACAATAGAGTTCGTTGTGGAAATTGTGATATCAAATTGATAGGTTGAACTGCTTATAATTTCATTTTGTGATTGAATTGAGATCGGATGATAAAACCAATTTACATTTTCCTTAGTGGTGCTTAGTCGTCCATTTACAAAATACAATAAGGAATTTCCATATTCGTCATTGATAATAGAAGCTCTTGAGATAATAAGATTCAAATGATAATACTGCATCCGTTTACTACAACATTGTAATACATACATCGACCAATTTGCACGATAACTTGAAGAAAAAAATATATCATTATAGTATATAAACAAATGTCTTCATTAACTTTTCAAAATGTTACAAATGCAACTGATTTCAACACAATTAATGGAACTGTTACGGGGCTTTCCGCAAATACACAATATAGATTGAGATCTACGATCACGAACGTGATTACGGGTGAAATTGTGGTTATTGACTCAAATGCTACATTCACAACTTTGGAAGTGTCTGGTTCAACAGCAACATACTCGATCGAACATATTCGATCATTGGACCACGGTAATAGTTTGATTTTCCAAGTAACGAAAACTTCAGGCAACACAACTGCAGGTGACATTTTCGAAATGATTATAGAACAAAATACTTACACGAGAACCTTGTCTGCTGACGATAATACAAACACTTTCTACATCGAAATTCCGTATTCAGGGGGGATGAGCGAAGGACAGACGTATTCACTCTCAATTGTACTCAACGATTCCTTTGTTCAAGAAGAACAAGATTACACATATCAATTCGATACTGTAACTCCTCAATTTATTCAAGATGCTGTAAGATATACTAATGCTTCATTCAATTTCGATACATATACAAAATCTGATACGAATAAAACGTATCAATTAGATTTAGTTTTAAAAGACAATCCATACACACAAATTATAGAAACAATAAACGTTCCAACCGATTCTATAGGAACAATTTACAACTTTACAAATCTTACACCCGAAACCAATTACAATATTGATGTTAAAGTAACTGACTTGTATCTTCAAAATCTATCAACGATTACAAAATTCAGCGAACATACCGCATTCGAAATTACAACGCTTCCAGCACCAAACGCCGATTATACGATCGTCTATACATTGGACAGTCAAGACCAAGAACTAAAAATAATATTTTCCAATTTAGTTAGTTTACATGCGGGTGACACATTCCAAGTCAAATTGAAAGATGGTGTTGACTTAATACTTGTTAGTGACGCTGAGATTACACTGACTCAAAATGATATAGATAATGGGAATTTCAATATGGATATTTCAAGGAGTCATATTGCATCAAATTCAAACACGGATAACAAATTATTTTATTTTATAAACAATCAATATTATAATATCTACAAAGAAAATGTGACTTGGGATTATATCCCGGTTGCAATCCAAACGCAAAACGAAACAATTTCTCAGGATAGTTACAATTTTGATATTTCGGGATTTACAACACCAGGAGTGAACGCCGTATTTGATATTTTCGCGTTCCTTTTCGAAAAAGCCGAATATGATTCAAATCCAATGGTAAGCTCTTTAGATAGTTTACAATTTGCAGACGTACCCAGCGATGGTACGATTCAAGGCTTATTTTCGAATTTACAACAACGTACCGAATATTATCTACAATTAGTAGCCCGTGATAAAACATTTTTTAATACCTATTCCCAAAATAAGACTCAAGCGATACTGTTTCATCCATTCACGACAACTTCGGTTTTTACTGTTGACCCATACATTTTGACAACGACAAATATAACTGCGACGACCGTGGACGTCAGTTTGGATAATTTTGTATCACAGTATACCGACCAACATACGATTATTATCGAGGCGATCGAAGTACCTGTTCCATACTTATATTGGGAATTTACCGATGATTTACTTGATGTCAACGATCAAAATCAGTGGTATTCGTCGGGTGGCGGTGAATTTAATTACAACGATAGGCTTGGTTTTAGATGTGGTAGAGGGTCTCGAGTCGAGATGTACAGCGAGAATTTAGAAACGATAAAACAAGAACTAAGTATAAATACAATGACATATATGTTTTTTATACAGGCTAATAGGTCCGTAAATGAACTTTTGACATTCACTACGCCAGCAACAGAATCAGAATCAGTAGTACCAACCGATGGTTTTTGGATGTTATTCAATAATGGTTTAATATCTATAAGATTCCACAATGCATCAAACGAATTTATCAATGATATAAATCAACACGATATCACTTCTCACAGCGACCTTGATGAAGATATTGCATTAGCTGTCATTCATTATGCTGTTGTATTAAATTCGACTGATGTTAAAGTCTACATAAATGGCGAGCATTCGATTACAAATCCTCACACGAATGGAATAACAAGTAATATTATTTCATTTAACGATACGTCGAAATTACGATACAATACAAGCGGTTACGGAAGTTATGGTGCTCAAGCTGCAAGTACGGTGAGAGATATGAGGATCTACACTAGAGAACTATCCGCAAGTGACATATTAGATGTTTACAACGCCCAAAGTTAAAATGTAAGTTTATAGTATATAAAAATGGAAATTTGTGATATAATCTCTCTCTGCAACGTTTTGATTTTGATAATTCACGCAATTTCATTCAATGTTCGAAGATCACGATGTACCGATATTGATTGTTTATGTATCAATTGTAAACGAGCTCTAATGTCAAAAGACGAAATGGATAGTGATAATAAAGATAATGTAGCATTATAGTAAAAGTGATGTTACACTGAATCCCAATGACGTCGTAACAAATAACGAACTTGGACTGTACAACCATATTCCAATCGATAATGAATACAATATTATTGAAATAGTAAGCCATTCATCTCAAAAAGTAAATAAAAAAATTTCAGATTTGAAAGATGTAAAAATGTTCAATTGTAAATTTGATATCGAAAGTAAAAACATTTCAAAGAATTTCAAAGACACGGGTTCTATGTGTTGTGTTCCAGAAGCATTGTATCACAAATATTGTACAGATAGATGTTATCGACCATTGAAGTTGACATTAGAAGATATCGCAAATCAAATGACAGATGACTTTTCTGATATTCATCAAGGATTTAATACATACAATATCAAGAATTTTTGTCGTTTACATGGAATTCCGATGTACGCATTGGATATTAATGAACGAATTTTCGATACATATTATCCTGAGAAGAGAAACAAAAAATTGGATGCGTTGGCGTATATCGTAGCGAACGATCATATGTATTTGTGTGAAGGGAAAGAATTTATGCACCATTTAAATGCTTGTACAAGAGAAAATGTCGGTTCTAACTGTATAAGAAAAGAAACAAAAAAGGGAAACGATTTAGAAATCACAGACAAAGACACGATTGTCCATAATACAAATCTATTGGAGGAATTCATAGAGTATTTTGAAAAAACAGGTAAATTGATATCGCCAACAAATTTGAAAGTTATCAACGGACAAATTAAACAAATTGACTTAGTAGATAAAAGGATATTTGCAAATCACGAAGAGAACATTATCAAGTCGTACATTGAACATTACAATGCATCTTCTAAAACAAAAATCAAATTTACAAATCAAACATCTTTGAATTTTGGAAGGTTTCTATTCAATGATACATACCCTCATCACAAACAATCAAGAATGAACCCAATGGTATACAAACATTTGCAAATCAATGCTGGTATTGTTGAAAAGTATGATATTTCGCAAGACATAACGAAAACGATAGGAATCGATATTAACAAATGTAGAACGTCTTGTATGCGTGACAATGTATTAGGAAAGTACAAACGTTTCAATGTAATTGACAGTATTGAGCCATTTGTGGAATGCGAACAATTGAAAGAAGGATTTTATTATATACTTACAAGGAATCGATTACCAGCTCGTGGAAATGGGTGGTATACAAATGGATTCTTAGAATATCTTACCAAAGAAAATATCGATTATGAAATCAAATATCAGCTATTAGCATCAAACACATATGATGAAGATTATTTATTAGAATTTTTTGAACGAGTAATAGAGTATCCAGAATTTAAATTTATGAGTAATGGTACGATTGGATCAATGGCGATGAGTAAGAAAACAACTAGCAAGATATTTTTTGAAAGCAATTTCGATACAGCGTGTTATTACTTTTGGAAATTGGATGAATCGAATACAAGTGTGACACAAACAAAAAATGGACATAAATCTAAAACAAAAAACAAAGATGGACTTACTACAAACGAAGTCTACATTAATCCAATCTATACAAGGCATGAAAATGAGGACGATACACTTTATCAAATTGAAAACAGAACAACTTACCAAATGATTGACAATGATATTCCTATTTACAATCAAATTTTAGAAAATGAATATATCAAGAATTATGAACTGTACAAGAAAGTTGGTGGTCGGTTATTAGCAATTAAAACAGACAACATCATTGTTGAAAACCCAGAACACGAAGTAGAATTAGACGATACAGTAGTGTGTGTATGTTTAATCCTTTCTGGGACACCCGATATTCCCCGATATTCCAAGGTAGTAGCCTTAAAGATTTCATCAATTTTCATCAATTTTCATCAATTTTCATCAATTTTTCATATCTTTCACATATATGACCAATATTCTTACAAATAAGCAAAAATCCTCGATAACTTTCAAAATAATGCTTAAACCCTAAAAATTTTCGGCAATATCGAAAAATTAGAAAATTTTAAAAAAATAAAATTTTTATGAAAAAATCTCAAAAATATTTTTTTTACTCAAAATAATGCTTAAACCCTAAAAATTTTCGGCAATATCGAAAAATTAGAAAATTTTAAAAAAATAAAATTTTTATGAAAAAACCTCAAAAATATTTTTTTTTACTCAAAAGTTACTTGAGAGTTACTTGAGAGTTACTTGAGAGTTACTTGTTACTTACTTGTTACTTACTTGTTACTTACTTGTTACTTACTCATTACTTACTTGGTACACACTGTCATACAGAGTACGACTATAATAGGGCGAGATTAGTACTCTGGTCGGGGACGACAGGTTTTGAGTAACTTTCTCATATGATACTCAAAATTCATTATTGATATATGAATCTTGACTAAAATTTGGCGAGCATTTCAAATATTATACTTAAAAGCAACAGTTCCGTTTCGTTTCGTTCGCTCGAGGTAGTCGCATCGCTTCGCATCGCAGGTTTGGTTTCCCTAAAAGTCCTAAAGCCCTAAGTCCTAAATTCCTAAATCCTAAAAGACCTAATTCCTAAAAATATTATTATATCTTGTAATGACCATAAGCCAAAGTATGAATTCCATCCTCTAAGATATACCTTTTATCATCGTAACACGTCAAAGCTTTCTTTTTCTGTGTTATACTATAATTTGTACACGCATAACTTCGAATCGATTTAACTTCTTTGGTAATTTCTTTTTGTTCGAACAATGCTTTTGTATAATCTTCGTATTTGATATTTTTCTTTACAACAGTCTTGCTGATCCCTTTGAGAGTTTTCTTTTCACAAAATTCATCATTTGTGTTGTATGTTTGATATGCATATACTTTAGATCTTAATGCTGTGACTTTGGACATCATTGCGAAAACAGGTTGTTTGTCATCATCTTCTTGAATACATTCATCTTTGAAGTATCCTACTTGTTTCGCTCTTGATTTGGAATATAGCATATGATCTTTTGGGTAATTGCTTGTATCATAAGAGTTTTCCATTTCCTTCATATGCTTGTATACATCATCGGTTTTGATGTTCAAAACAAATGAATCTGTATCAGTCAATACTAGATTCACATTTTCCTTGTATCTTGGTTTTAATGTATCATAATAGAAGGAATACATATGTATCTTTGATAAATCTAATACTGCTACTCCGCAATAGATTGGTTTGTTCAAATTTACAGTTGTTGTACTCATTTGTAAGATTCTAAAATTCTCACCTCCTATGTTTTCTATCACTTTCTGGTATTCAGGTTTTGAACTGTATTTGATAAACTGTTTCTCATCTAAAACGAATTTCAAGGTAGTTCGATCACGAACGTTCTCCATCGTTTTACCGAATACCGAATTGTTCATTAATTTGTAAAAATCCTTTTCAAAATCATGCTCACACTTTGCTCGCATATTTGTATTGTAATCAATGTATGGCTTCAACCATCTCTTTTGTTTGAAACTGATAGCTCTGTGTACTTTGTTCAACTTCAACCCATGTTCCAAGTAGAACCTTAATGCTTCTATGTGTACCACATATTTATGCTTGTCATACAGTGTACATACAAGTTTCTTGTTGTTCTTATCAAATTTGCTACCAGTCTTGTGTAATATACTTTTTGAATAATCGCTAATTTCTGTTTCTTTGATATTCATATGTTCTGGTGCCATTGGGTAATCATTGTGTAAATCGTGTAGTTCTTTTGGATATTCGAGATCAACCTCTAAAACATATCCAGTATCACTGTCCTCATTATGATTCTTGATAATGGTTTTCCATTCTTCAGTTGGTTTTTCGTGTGTCCATTCAAAACCTTTGCATGGTAACGGTCTAACCATTGCGTGTCCATACAAGTTGTTCGCATCTACATACATTAGATAATTGCTATCTTTTTCTTTGTCGTAATCAGGTAAGTATTTATTGTTCGCTTCAACATTTCTCAAGACTGCTTTTGATATTCCTCCGCGAATTCCTTTCTCAAAAAACATATACATATCATTATCTGTTAATAAGTCGAGTTCAACATTTGTATGTTTTAACATCGAATCCCACGCCAATCCTGGTGTGCCTACATAAAAGCACGGGTCTAATCCGTATGTTTGCATTGATAGTTCCCTAAATGTTTCCATTACATCTGCCAAACCATAAACATCTCGATCTAAATACAAATCGTGAAATTGTTCAAAGTTTTGTATATTGAATGCATCGATTGTCTTCATCATATTATCATATGTCTTATCGTTCATATTTGATTGTGTCATATTATTGTAGAATGTTTGTCGGTCTGGAACCGATTCAACAAATTTTTCATATGTATCGAACCACTCGTAAGGAAATTCACCCTTTTGACAAATGAGTTTGAATTTTTCAGGTTCGCTTGTAATTCGTTTCATATTTACTTTCTTGCTTTCGGGTAGAGCGGATATCAATGTTTCTAAACTCGCCATTTGGAATGCCATTGTATCCATAAATTGATAGCTATTCAACTTTAGTGTTTTGTAATTTTCACTATTTTGAGCTATTACGGAGATTCGATTTTTATCGCCTCCTAATATATCAAATCCTTGTATTATCATCCGCAGGTCATAATTTAAATTGTGAAACATTATCGGGATTGTTTCTTGCTTTGGACAAGATGCTTTCAAATTACATCTTTCGTGGGCAGGTCCTCGATAATTCCCAGTATAATGACAATGGTCTCGAACTTTATCCGTTTTTATTTCTTGATTACAGAATCTACAAATATTGCATGTGTTATGATGCTCTTGTTGAGTTGGTGTTAATGGTTTCATTGTGTCCTTCCAAATCCCTTTAGCTTCCTTGATTTTGAATTTCAAATGACTTTCTATCTTCATTATGATTTTAACAAAATGTTCGTTTGCATCAAGTCCTTTATATTTATATGTCAAGGGGATATTTAGATCGATATCGCTTTTAATGAAAATCATGTACGAGGTTGGTAGGTGTTTTGTGTCTTTTGATGTATTACTATTTGTTTTAGGATTTTTTGAATTGATAGATTCGAAGTCAGCATACAATACTATCGGTTTTTTGTTTTGTTTTTGAAATCCTTTGAACCTCAATTTAGTATTTGAATCATCTTCAATCAAAACAGTTTCATTATTAGCACCTTCCATCTCGGTATAAACCTTTTTGGGCATTATTACTTTTTGTTTTACATTTAGATTTCTGCAATCTTCAATATGTTCATTTAGTTTTTCAATGTATCGAAAAGATTTTAAACATCTTGGACAGTTGTGACATTTCTGATTTTGACCATCTGCACAAAATCGGTTGAAATTCTTTATGTAGGAATAATGATTATCATAATAAAATAATTGCACGATCTTATCAAATGGTTGGTTACTGATTCTTAACGGTCTAATGTCTTTACCATCGGGTTCGCTTGTATATATGTGAATACACAGCTCGTTATCTTTTTCAAATTTCAAAATATGACAGCCATTGACTTCCATCGGGAAATCATTTTTATTGAACTTGAGTTTATTGAAATGTTCTATATATTTGCTAACTCTTTCAGGGTGGTCCTTGATGGGATACATAGAAGCTAATACTGACCAGATAAAACAAAACTTATCATCATTTTTGATATTGACAATTGCTTTTTTGTTTTTGATAGATTCGGGAATTGGCTTGTATGAAGACCCGCGGATCGCATTGTATTTCGACACACTCAAAAACAATTGTTCAACTTCAATAGTATATACATATTCTCTCTCCATTAGCAGACCGTCCATGTTAGCAAATAGATATCGAAAAAAGTCGTTTGGTGTGTTACAAATTTCGGCTCTTATACTTTTAGTCATATTGTCAATCATTCTATTTTTTGTATTGAATACCCTAATTTTGAAAGATGGAAATATTTTCTTTGGACCATCTCGTAAAACCTTTTGTAAAACTTGGTTAATTTGGTAAAATATGTCGGTATTTTGAATATGGTTGATGACCTCTTGAGCTGTTACTTTTGTGCCTTTGAAGTAATCAACATCGATTGTGTAAACCTCAAAGCTACTATTAAAAGCACTGTCGACGGGTGTGAGTAAAGCTTTTCTCGCTTTATATTTACGAAAATTTCGGGCAATGATGTTTGCTTTATCGGAAAAATCCTGTTTAAGTTGAAGTTTATTATCTTTGATTTCAAAATCTTTGTATTTCTTGATAAGTTTACCATTTTTCGATCGATTGTCCAAAACTTTGCTGCGTTTGATAAACTTGTTGTTTTTAGTATCAAATACATAATCGAAATTGGAATTTGGTAAAGGTAGAGTTGGATTATATTTGATTAGCTTGGTAAAGTCGCTTCTTATATTGTTTTTAGAATTGAAGATAGGTCTATACCGTTTGTCATTATCAGATTTGAAATATAGTTTATCTTTGATGTTTTTATATTGCATCGTTGTTATATTAGCGGACATTTTAATTTCAGTGAAGTTGTTCATTTATACATTATACAGAAACTATTTCTTTAAAGTACTTTTTGTATAAGTTATGTTTTTTTGAATCCGCCCTATAATATTTTCAGAATTTTCAGAATTTTCAAATTTGAGATTGGTATTTAATAATACAATTTACGATAGTGTTAAATCTTTCTTTGAGAATTACTTTTTTGTCATAATCATGTTCATATTGATTTACAAGTTTATCATACAAGGGTTTGATATCTGTTGCTTTTAAATCGTATCTCATTACAGATGCACTAAATACTCTACTATTTAGTTCTAACTTCTCAAGTCGCTTTATAAATTGCGATCTCAATTGTTTGTTTTTAACTGCCTCGATTTGATAAGATTGGTTTCGTTTTTCTCTATTATATTCAGGCTTTTTGATAAATTTAATAATTTTCCCAGTATCGTTATCGATCATTTTTGTGAGAGATGGGGACCCATAATCAACGATCGATGTATTCATTATCTATAATATACAATATTTATTTTTAAATAGTTTTTTCTGTATAATACAATTCATTCATAATTTACAAGAGAAACACTCCCGCCTGGGTTGATCACGAGCTGATATCCACTCTCGACGAAAGTAAATGCTTGCACACTCACTATTGCCCCAGAATTGGACAGTGTCAAATCAAGCTGGATAGGACTGCCGCTTGCAGAGGTGTTCATTCCCGAAATCAATCTATTATCGCCAGAGCCTTCAAAGCTTTGTACTAACATAAATGAATCGTGTTCGTATCTGGGGTGTAACGTTCCATTTTTACAGCTTGCAAGGAATGGGGTTCCAGATTTGACCATATACAAACTGTCGAGCACGTTCATTAATGCCTGGGTAGAGCCCCCTTCGAGATCTACTCTTTGGGCAGGGAAAAAATTTGTTGAATATCGGTATTGATACGAATTTACTGTTACAGATGTAGATTCAGAGCCACCAAGTAAAATTATATCATTTTCATCGGCTGTAGAAGCTTGAGTGCTGTCACGAATAATAGTGAAAACTTTTTGAAGATTGTGCACACTTTCTGAAACGAAAATGTTGTGACTGGTCGAGCCTCCACCGACTTGTAAGGATGACACGTGTGATCGGACAGTGCTAAATGGAATTTTCAAAGCCTCTCCAGAGCATAAAGCTTGGTCGTACTTAGCACAAACGTCACTTTCAAGTTCGGTAATACACAGTTGCATTACAACATTAGATATCACATAATTCATAGCTGTACCCGTCGTCGGCGTCTCTTTCATAGACTCGATAGCGGTATTAAGGTAAAGTTCAATACTCATAGCGAATCCGCCCCCGCCAGACATCAGATGCAAAGGTAGAGAATTCTCATTATAAAAAAGACCACTCGCCAATCGTTTGATATACGTACGACCAGCGTGTTGTAGTGTTCCAATATGAACAGTAGTACGGTTAGACGATTCGATTTTTTGATCGTAATAACCTTCGAGGCTATCGTCTACAGATTTGCTTGTCGTGTCTTTCAAAAGATTAAACACTCGTTCTAATAGATGAAAATCAGTAATATCTTCGAGCACCGAACCGTTACCTGATTTGATCAAAATTCTATTGAATACAGGAATACCATCCTTGAATAAATTATTTGCAGATGAAGAAGCTGCGAGAAATCGCAAAAATGTTTGAGACATGTCTAAGGAACAATTTTCGTACGCTGGAATATTAAATATAATTCTAGAGTTTGATGTCGGTGAGTATTGAGTTGATGCCGAACTATTCGCAGGTAAAAGTTCTATAATTTTCTTTTTAAGAGGAATACTCTTAACTTTTTGATTGGGAATTAGCGATTTTGGAATACCAGACATATTGATTTATATATTATATGAATATATTATTTTTTTAACAAGGATGTGCAAACCTATAACCTTGTTTATTGAAAAGTAGATTATTTTTTTCTTGGACTTCATTTTTAGGTTCGTGCGTCTCTATAATAACCATTGCACTCCAATCGTCGTGGGTTTGATCTTGAAAAGCATTTCCATTTGAATCTTCTAATTTTATATCAAAACTGGAAAGTGTACCCTGTAAATCGTGCCATTCATACTCGCTTTGATTTGCATTAAAATGTATCCAAGAATATCGATTAACGTCTATAGGTATTGTGCAAAATCGGTCGCTATGAAGCGTGCCTATAGTATTTGTTTGATTGTTGTGAGTTTGTCTTGAATTCGTCCCTAAAGTCGATGACGATACTATCAAATACGGCTGAGATTCTCTACCAGGTTGCAATGATGTTAAAGTTCTTTCTTGAACGGTTTTGTTTGAAGCATTAAAACTCTTGGCAGTACCATTGACGATATTCGTATTGAGTATAGGATTAACAGTCCTCTGAGAGTCTGCAAAACCCAACATTGTCCACAGACTATTTGACCCAGTATTTAATAACATCCAATGTTTATTGCCTGTCGATCCAGAGCCAATAATTGATGTCGTGAAATCGTCATTTAATAATAATGTAAATGTTGGAACAACCTCTGTCTGAAATTGTCTCGAATAGGTTTTTGTACCAAGTCCGCCAACCTGATAAACGGGATTTTCGTTCATTAATTCTTGAACTTTTAATACAAGAGCATCTAAAGTATAATATCCTTCGGGAATATAATTTGCTAAAAGTTTATCATATGGCGTATTATTAACTAAATAATGTTCTGTCCAGAGAATAGCATCGTTATCTCCTTCTCTAATATTCACAAATGTGTTCGCTATAGTAAACTTCGATAAACAAGCACGACTTACATTGTTAATTGGTGGATTCAAATGAATTGTCATTGAACTCTTGTTTTCGTGATCTTGTCTATGTACAGAATTGATATGAATATAATGCTTAGTCATCTTTTTATACTATAATGCAAGATTTTAAAAGTTCAGTATCATTATCCCACTATCATTTTTACTAAATTTGGGTGTTCTTTTCAATGACACATGAATTACTGGTTTTTCTAATACCATTGTTTCTGATATCGGTTCTTCTACCATTGGTTCTGATATCGGTTCTTCTATAGGTTCTTCTATCGGTTCTTCAGATATTTCTTCTTTAACGGTTTCTTTTGATTTCTTGAGATTCTCTTTCCGTTCTATAGCTCGTTCTTTTCGTACTTGCGAGGCTCTCTGTCTTGCTATTTTTAATTGTTCAAGTTTTGCATCGCTCATCGTATATTTACGTTTTGATTTCAATGAGTCTATAGTATTTATTTCTGTTAAATTTTCAACCATTTCAGTATTATTTTCAGTATTTTCAGAAATATTTTCCATTTTAATATAACCACAGAAATTAATTTTCGTTTTCGTCTATAATAATAAATTCGTCAAAGTTTTTTCGGAATCGAGATGCGTGTTCCTTTTTTGGATGTAAATCAATTAACAAAAAACTATGCGGTTCTTTTGTGGCGTATTCGTATACCTTATAAAAGCTTTCTTCTTCGATCTCACCACCTACTGATTCAAAGCACTCTTTTAGCTCAGCTTTGTCTTTCATCGAAAACAATATTAATGTGGTACAGTTGTTTTTTACAGTTCGTGGGCAGCCTCCGTACTGGCTCTTATAATTCTGTATCGCTGTGAACACTTGGATTCCAAGGCTTCCGCCTTCTGAAAATGATGCAATATGTCTGTGTCGTGTAATCAAATTCAAAAACTTTTGACAACGAAATAATGGAGTTGATTGACAATCATCTATGAATAAGTACATATTCGGTCTTTCACCATTCCACTTGTGTGTTGGTTTTTCAAAGCCATCTGATGTCAAAAACTCAAGCATCAAATCAGGTTCGATATCGTCTATATATATGTTTCTGTTATTCAGTTTTGATTGTAACAAATTCCATCGTTTCATGTCCTCGTGATATTTGATGTATAAATCTCTTTCGTCTTCACATTTTGAAATGATATCTTCAATCACGATTTCTGGTGTGTCAGGTTGATAAACATCATCTTGATCGATATCCAAATTCTTCATTAATTTTTTATTAGAATCGAATGTGGTCGATATTACAAAAATTCGCATCGCTTTATCTTCCTTTTTCAACATTCTAAAGTAATTTGTTATTGCTGTGCTTTTGCCACTATTTCTTTTCCCAATACATACCAAGTTTTGCATCGGATTCAACATATTTTTCGATGTCTTTATAGGGCACGAGTTTCCTTTCGGTATCTCAATTTTCATATCATTTACGATAAGAGTTTTCATATTTATTATATTGCAATATTATATATATAAGAACAAAATGGCTTCAAGACGAAGAAATACTATGTTACCCGATGAATCAACTTTTTCGAGTACTGGAATGGGTGTTTATACTCCTCCTGAAAGACAATTGACTGATTCTAATGTGAACCCACAATACATAGAAAGTATTACCATAAGCTGAATAATAGTTTTTTAATCTCGATTCAAGCGAGGTCTGTGTTTTCCCCAGTTTTATTGAAGGAGCACAACCTTTCGGTGTCTCGATCACATAGAAAGCATTTTTGTCTTTATGATTTTTAAAAAAGTCTGTTTTTTTGAATGAATCGTAACATTTTCTTTCTTGATAAATGGCGTATCCAACAATAGAGTTCATTGTTCTTTATATAATTTACCATAGAATTTTATTTGCGAAATAACCAGGACTTTCAATTATATTTAAATCTTTCTTGTGTCGAATTCTATACAATCTGCGTCGTTCATTTGCAAATTCTATACCTTTTTCCAAAATGTAAGTCGGATAATCCTTATACCGAATGTCACCGATTGATGCAAGTTTTTTATTATCTCTATCAAAGACATCAATCTTTTTGTTTTTAACAGTACTCAGTTTGATGCTAACATTCAACTTTTTAGCTTGGTCGTATGAATACGGTGTAATCTTGTACATGACTTTTATTATAATGCTATATTTTCTTTTGTGTCGTTCTCTAATTCTTCTTTTGACATTAAATTTCTTTTACAATTGATACATAAACATTCAATATCGGTGCATCTCGATCTTCGAACATTGTAAGCTATTGCGTGTATTAATAAAATCGCAACATTACAAAGTGAAATGATATCACAAATTTCCATTTTTTATATACTATAAACTTACATTTTAACTTTGGGCGTTGTAAACATCCAATACATCGCTTGCGGATAGTTCTCTAGTGTAGAATCTCATATCTCTCACCGTACTTGCAGCTTGAGCACCATAACTTCCGTAACCGCTTGTATTGTATCGTAATTTCGACGTATCGTTAAATGAAATAATATTACTTGTTATTCCATTCGTGTGAGGGTTTGTGATTGATAGTTCACCGTTTATGTAAAGTTTAACATGGGTTGAGCTTAATACAACAGCATAATGAATGACAGCTAATTCAATATCTTCATCAAGGTCGCTGTGAGAAGTGATATCGTGTTGATTTATATCATTGATAAATTCGTTTGATGCATTGTGGAATCTTATAGATATTAAACCATTATTGAATAACATCCAAAAACCATCGGTTGGTACTACTGATTCTGATTCTGATTCTGGCGTAGTGAATGTCAAAAGTTCATTTACGGACCTATTAGCCTGTATAAAAAACATATATGTCATTGTATTTATACTTAGTTCTTGTTTTATCGTTTCTAAATTCTCGCTGTACATCTCGACTCGAGACCCTCTAGCACATCTAAAACCAAGCCTATCGTTGTAATTAAATTCACCGCCACCCGACGAATACCACTGATTTTGATCGTTGACATCAAGTAAATCATCGGTAAATTCCCAATATAAGTATGGAACAGGCACTTCAATCGCCTCGATAATAATCGTATGTTGGTCGGTATACTGTGATACAAAGTTATCCAAACTGACGTCCACTGATGTAGGTGTTATACTCGACGTTGACAAAACGTATGGGTCAACAGTAAAAACCGACGTTGTTGTGAATGGATGTAACAGTATCGC
Organism: Cymbomonas tetramitiformis; assembly: GCA_001247695.2. Lineage (NCBI taxonomy): Eukaryota > Viridiplantae > Chlorophyta > Pyramimonadophyceae > Pyramimonadales > Pyramimonadaceae > Cymbomonas > Cymbomonas tetramitiformis. The sequence continues at coordinate 107,735 of LGRX02000236.1, forward strand.
TTGAGTCTTATTTTGGGAATAGGTATTAAAAAATGTTTTATCACGGGCTACTAATTGTAGATAATATTCGGTATTTTGTGTTAAACCAGAAAATGATCCTTGAATCGTACCATCGCTGGGTATGTTTTCGAATGATAAATTTTGTAAAATTGGTGTTCCATTAACAGGATTATTATCATAATCCGTTTTATCAAGTAGGGCAGCCTGTATATCAAATAAGGCGTTAACTTCTGGGTTTGTGAATCCTGAAATATCAAATGAGTAAGTCGTTCCACTAATAGTATCGTTTTGCGTTTGTATTGCAATCGGGATATAATCCCAAGTCACATTTTGCTTGTAGACATCATAAAATTGGTCGTTTATAAAATATAATAATTTGTTATCCGTGTTTGTATTTGATGCAACATGACTCCTTGAAATATCCATATTGAAATTCCCAGCATCTATATCATTTTGGTTTAGTGTTATCTCGGCTTCACTAACAAGTATTGCGTTAACACCATCTTTTAATACGATTTTGAATACATCGCCAACAAAGAAAGATACAAGATTTGTAAATATTATTTTTAGTTCTTGGTCTTGACTGTCCAATGTATAGACGATCGTATAATCGGCGTTTGGTGCAGGAAGCGTTGTAATTTCGAATGCGGTATGTTCGCTGAATTTTGTAATCGTTGATAGATTTTGAAGATACAAGTCAGTTACTTTAACATCAATATTGTAATTGGTTTCGGGTGTAAGATTTGTAAAGTTGTAAATTGTTCCTATAGAATCGGTTGGAACGTTTATCGTGTCTATAATTTGTGTGTATGGATTGTCTTTTAAAACTAAATCTAATTGATACGTTTTATTTGCATCCGATTTTGTATATGTATCGAAATTGAATGAAGCATTAGTATATCTTACAGTATCTTGAATAAATTGAGAAGTTACAGTATCGAATTGTTGGATATAATCTTGTTCTTGAACAAAAGTATCGTTGAGTACAATTGAGATCGAATATGTCTGTCCTTCGGTCATTCCTGAATACGGAATTTCAATATAGAATGTGGCTGTATCATCGTCAGCGGACAATGTTTTTCTATAATTATTTTGTTCTATATTCAATTCGAAAATGTCACCTGCAGTTGTGGTGCCTGAAATTTTCGTTACTTGGAAAATCAAACTACCGTGGTCTAATGATTGGACATGTGATATCGCGTATGTTGCAGTTGAACCCGAAACATCCAAAGTTGTAAATGTAGCATTTGAGTCAATAACCACAATTTCACCCGTTAAGATATTAGTAATCGTAGATCTCAACTTATAACTCGTATTTGCGGATAATCCCGAAATAGTTCCATCGATTGTAGAAAAATCAGATGCATTCGTAATGTTTTGAAATGTTAATGAAGTCATTTGTATAATATAAAGATATATATTTTTTTTCTTCAAGTTATCGTAAAAAATGCGATGTATGTGAATATATCATTTGTATTTGAATTGTTAATAAATATATACGATATTTGATAAGTATTACCTTGTTGGAAATCTTGATGTTGGACCTCGAACAAAAAAGGCACTTGCGTATTAGTATTTAATTCATTATACAAAGTAAATGTAACATTACTTATTGATAAATTTATTCGTAATGTATATAATTTATTTGGTTTGTTTATAACGATTGAATTTACAGTTGATGCAATCGTATAACCATCCGTAGTATAACCAGGAATACCTGGTGAGAAATTATATGAGACGTCCATATTTGAAATATATAATGTGGGATATTCAAATATCAATTCTTTAATAACAACTTGTTGAGTCAAATCGTTGGTGATAGTACTACGAAGCTTATATGTCGAACTACCTGCATTATAATTATTATGATACAATGTAAAAGAACCGTCTGAATTTGGCATAAAATAATCAATACCATTTATTGTATGTGTATGGCTTGAATTCATAGGACTTGCATTATTAGCTGCTGATTGTGTATAATACAAAGGGTATGTATTGTTCAAATGGAATGGTTCGGGTAACCAATTTGTTAAACTACCTGTGAATGAAAAATTCGAATTCGTTATATTATTGATTGTTAAAGACATCTATTTACAATATACTTAGATTATATTTCAATCAATTGTACATCGATCTTATATTTGGATAAATCATTTGTTTCGAAATCTTCAAAATCATTTAAATTGATAACTACAGAATTTGTACTAATATTTTCGGGAATAACTTCAATAGAAAATTCATCTTCGTGTATCAATGTTCTTTGTTGATAGCTTGGAATACCAAACATGGTAGGAGGATTTGATTGCCGACGTGCTTTATAAATCATTGACATTTACTTTAATACAATATTTTATTTGGTAGACTATGTATATGATTTGTATCAAAATACCAGTGTTTCTTTGTAGTAAAATCGAGATGTCCTAAACCACTAATCGGATCGTAAACATTCAACTCTTCTTCGTGATTTGAACATTTTGTAAACATACAGCCTATATTATATTTCAATTGACTTGCGATATCAAGATTACCTAATCCATGTCCAGTGTTCATACTGTATGAGTCCACATTATTTTTCATTGCGACTGCTAAAGCGGATGTCGAACCAAGAGAATGCCCAACTAATAGATGTTTTGAATCTTTGTATTTATCTTTGACTTGCTGAAAATGTTGATTGTATGCATCAATTCTTTGCGAACTATTGAAATTTCCTAACAAAATATCAAGATCACTTTTCAAATCAACAACAGCATCTTTCACCGTTCCTTGAAGTTGTGTACCTCTATAAGACGTAATTGTATGATTTGACACAGGATTATGGAAAACTTTGATATATCTATTCGATAATGCACGGTCATACTTGTATCCCGTAGGTATCATATTTGGGTCATTTGTGTAAGCGAATTTTGAAGCTAATCGTGCAACAAATGATTTTTCTTGTTTTGTTTCAGGTGGTTTATCTATAACAGGAATTTCTTCGTCGTCTTCATCAAATATAGGCTCTTGTGTTGGAGTTTCAACATCGTCGTTTTGTTGTTGTGTCCTTTTATCTTTTCGTTTTCCGTAATTACTTGGGTGATAGTTTGGTACATCGTGCAGATGTATGTCAAAATATTTACAAAAGCTTTAGCAGGTAAATACTTAAGTCTTAATGGGACCACTCCTGTCAAATTGGTGAATAACTATGAAAAAGAGGTTTTAAAAACATTGCGAGACGACAATGTAAAACCGTTGAGAAGTAAGGAATATTTTGCAAAATATACAGAAGTCTTAAACGCGATAATTAAGACAGATGAACGACTTAAACCAAACCAGAATATGATTACCGAAGTTAAACAACGCTCTAATAAACGATTGAGGAGAAACCCGATCGATAATCCATTTTGGAAAGGTTCAAGCTAAAAAGAAATAAAAAAATAATGATTATATATATATATATATTATAGACGATGGATGAATTGAAAGTATTAACATTTAAGAGTATGATTGACTTGCTTGAAGATTCACGATTTTATGAGTTGCTTATCGATGAACTTAACAAGAAAATAGATTTGCCGTTTTTTAATGAAAAAACCGAACGTAAGATTTATGAAAGTTTGTATGTATGTATTTTAGAGACTTTGAAAAATAAAAATATCAATTGATAGTATATACTAATGTTTGAAAAAGACTGCGGATGTGGATGTAAAGGACGAAAATCTCAAGGACTAACTGGAAATCCTTTGAAAACAAAAACTATAGATAAACAAAAACCTGTGAAAAAGATCAAATTAAAATAAAGATCAAATTAAGATAAATTAAAACGAAACGAAACGGAACTGTTGCTTTTAAGTATAATATTTGAAATGCTCGCCAAATTTTAGTCAAGATTCATATATCAATAATGAATTTTGAGTATCATATGAGAAAGTTACTCAAAACCTGTCGTCCCCGACCAGAGTACTAATCTCGCCCTATTATAGTCGTACTCTGTATGACAGTGTGTACCAAGTAAGTAATGAGTAAGTAACAAGTAAGTAACAAGTAAGTAACAAGTAACTCTCAAGTAACTCTCAAGTAACTCTCAAGTAACTTTTGAGTAAAAAAAAATATTTTTGAGGTTTTTTCATAAAAATTTTATTTTTTTAAAATTTTCTAATTTTTCGATATTGCCGAAAATTTTTAGGGTTTAAGCATTATTTTGAGTAAAAAAAATATTTTTGAGATTTTTTCATAAAAATTTTATTTTTTTAAAATTTTCTAATTTTTCGATATTGCCGAAAATTTTTAGGGTTTAAGCATTATTTTGAAAGTTATCGAGGATTTTTGCTTATTTGTAAGAATATTGGTCATATATGTGAAAGATATGAAAAATTGATGAAAATTGATGAAAATTGATGAAATCTTTAAGGCTACTACCTTGGAATATCAGGGAATATCGGGTGTCCCAGAAAGGATTAAACATACACACACAATTGGTGGATACAAGGAAGGCGATATTCAAAGAATTACACACATTAGTCAAAAGATCAACAAGGAATTACAGTTATCATTTGATGACTGGAAACAATCAAAAGAGGATGATTTTGAGAACTTCGATGATATCGTTAAACAGGTATTAGATAAGAATGAATCATTTATGGTCAATGGTTCGGGAGGATTTGGGAAAAGCTATTTATTGAAGATGTTCAAAAATGAACTTGATAAACGAAATATGAAATCAGCGATTCTTGCACCGACAAACAAAGCTGCTCTTAACATTGGAGGAACAACAATCCACAAGTTTTTAGGAATTGGACACGACAGTAAAATATGTTCTAAAATGCTCAAAAAGTTGAAGAGTATGGATTATGTGCTACTGGATGAAATCAGTATGGTTGGATTCACATTATTAGGATTTTTACAATTAGCAAAACAACAATGTCCAAATTTGAAATACATATTTTTTGGAGACTTCAAGCAATTACCACCAGTATGTGAGGAAAATTATGATTACGAAACTTGTTATTTGATGAAATACCTGTGTGACCACAATCGAATTGAAATGACTATTAACAAACGATCTGATACAACAATGACATCCATAAGTCAACACGCATACGACACAGGAGAAGTCAATAAACACGTGTTTGGAAATTTCAATATCTGGAAATCAAAAAGACATTTATGTTTTACAAACAAGAAAAGGAAAGAAATCAATGATATCATTATGAATGGTCGACCAGGTGATTGTTTGGATATAGAATGTACAGACCAAGATTTGAAAACGAACGTGTATGCTCAATCTGTCAAGATCAGAAAAAATACACCGATAATGTCGTGCAAGAATATGAAAAAACTCGGTATCTTCAATAATCAAGAGTTCAAAGTCATTGATTGGGACGATGAAAATATTATAGTTATCAACATAGATACAGATGAAGAACATACAATTTTGGTCAAAGATTTTCACAAAGAATATGTAGTATCTTATGCGATGACAGTTCACAAATCACAAGGACAAACATTTAATTTCTTGTTTTGTATTTGGGAATTAGAAAAAATGACAAATAGAATGTTATACACAGCATTGACAAGAACAACGAACAAAGATTACATTGTATTTGGAGATTCGCAAAACGAAAAGGTTGATATTGAGTATCAAGATACATTTATCAATAACAAAATAAATGGTTACAAAGTACAAGATGAAAAGAAACACAGGACATGTGATCTAAGTACTGAAGATGTAAAAAATATCATAGAATCTGGAAACAATATCTGTTTTGCTTGTGGATGTGAATTACATCAAGGAATTTTGACATTGGACAGAATTGATAATGATAGAGGACATACCAAAAACAATTGCAGATTAGCTTGTTGGTTATGCAATATCATGACTCTACCCCCCGGGTCCTCAAGCAGGGTGGGTCTGACTCCAATATCGTGGCATTTAAAGGCGTCTTCGTGGTCTTCTTCGTCCTTGGCGCAATAACCTGTCGCCATTTGTTTTAAGGCGTTTTTGGCTTGCATGGAGGTCGTGGGGGGTCCTCTTCTTCCTGCGTGCCACAGCGATCGCGGGCCCCATTTGGATTGAGTGGGGTGGAAGCCCTCTTCCCAAGTGGTTAGTTCTTCCCCTTCGGTCGCCTGGGGTTCTGCCAACCTTTGGAACCCTAGAGCGTTGTGTGCCTCTTTGGACGGCATAAACTGGGGTTTGAGGGTGAGGTTTTTCGGGTTGTCCCAGAATCGCGTGTCGTTGGGCTTGTCAGCGAGCGCTTCGCATATATATGGGTACAGCATGAGCATGAAGGTTCGCATGCGCCCTTGAAACCTGGCGGGGACTTTTGTTTTTGCTTCTCTGAGGCTGCACGCACGGGTGCCCCCTTCGCCACATAAAACCCCTCCTCCACGAAAGGGAGCAGAGGCAGCAGCGTGGTCAGACTAAGCGGAATTTCCTCCTGGTCATTGACTGAATAGATCTTCACGCTCTCCTCACCCGTGTCCTGGTCAACGACCGTTCTGTGTCTGCCTTCGAGCGCACTCGGGAAGGGCTTCCGAACCGCGTTCGCAAGTTTGGAGATGACCCTGTGCTGGGTGTTAATCAGGTCCGCCAGTAGCGGTCCAGATCCTGTGAGCAAGACTTGGTGCTCACGTAGCACCGCAAGTTGCCGGGCTGTGCAGCACCTGTCGAGTTCCCCAGTTCTGACCGTACCGTCCACCTGTCCCTGTCTGCGGTTGTAATGATACCTGACCAGCCCCCTCGTGGTGGCACTAAGTTGAGAGGTCTGCTTGACATGAAAGGCCTCACTTTCCCTGAACACCTCTCTCGGCCTTTCTCGAAGGTCTTCCCTGGTGGCGGTGGCCATCTGCAGGGCGCTCGCCACACTTTGTGCGTACGTGGCCAGCAGTGGTGTGTGCCCAAGCCCGTAGGAGGTTTTCGGGAGTGCCGTGTAGCAATTAGCGGTGCCTCTTGGCAATCCATTAAGGAGCTTGTATGCCCCACCGATAATCGCGTCTAGGTCCTCGATTTCCTTGGTAGAAAAAATCCCTAAGGGAAGGGCATATCTTAGCTGTCCTATAATTGCCGAGCGGAGGACTTCCTCCTGCTGTCCGCTCGTCAGAGGGGAGTGGAGGAGCGCCTGTATCCTTTCCCTTGCCTGCAGAAAGGAGGCTTGCTTTTGGACCGTCCAGTCCCCCGAGAGGGCCACTTGTATCCCAAGGTACTTGTATGGGTCATCCGGGTGGAGGTACGGGAATCCATGCTTGCCTATCCTGGGGGTGCGCATGGTGACATCCTCGTATGTCTCCTCAGGGATTGGAGACCCTTTTTCGTCCGTTCCCGTGATTCCGCATTTGGTCTTGTTGATTCGAAGTCCACTCCACGACTCCAGTTGGAGTAGAGCTCCAGCTTCCTGACTTGCACTGCCAGTTGCGTTGCCGACTCCGCGATCAGGGCGAGATCGTCCACGTATGCCGCCGAGGAAGTGCGAATTGGTTTGTCCGAATCCGTGAGGCGGTGCAGATACCCCTTGTTGCCCGCCTTGAGCCAGCGTAGTAGGGGTTCCAAATAGAGAATAAAGAGAAGGGGGCTCAGCGAGTCTCCCTGCACTAGTCCCCTTTTGACCATGAGGGGCTCCGAGCTGTGGTGCTCTATCTTTGAGGCCATCCTAAAAGGTGACTTGTGTGCCTCCCCCCCGTAGAGGTCTGCCACCACTCTGACCGCGTCCTCCGGGATCCCCAGGTACTTCATGGTGTGCTGGAGTCTGTCATGCTCCACCGACCCGTAGGCGTTCTCGAAATCCACGTAGAGAACATGCAGTTGGCTGTGGGACAGTTTGCTGTCCTCGATAACATGCTGCAGTCGAAGGAGCTGGTTGATCGTGCTTCTGTGTTTCCTAGAACCCATCTGCTCTTGGCTGTGGATACTGTTTACCTCGCAGAACGTGGATAGAACATCCGTGACCATTGCCGTATAAAGCTTGAGAATTGTGCGGAGAAGCCCTATGGGCCTGTAATTGGAAAACACAGAGGTGTCCCCTTTCTTATGTAGGTAGACGAAGGTGCCCAACTTCCATGTGCCTGGGGTTATCCCCGCTTTCCACATCGCCCTCATGAGCGAGAAGAGAAATTCGTGGAATTCTTCCGGCATAGCCTTGAGGATTTCATTTGGTACCGCATCCGGGCCGGCTGCCTTCCCATTGGGGAGCCGTTTGACAATTTGTCTGTAGAGTTCAATAGTGAGCCTGCTCCCAAGCTCCGTCTTCCTCGGTCTTTGCCCCGGTTTCATGCTATCCGGGGCTTCCGCCGCCAGCCATGGCATCTCTTCGTCCAGTTGGTCCGTCCTGGGGTGTTCGAAGCAATATGGGTCCGAGTGGGCCATGTGCCCCGAAAAGGCCTCCGCGGTGGCCACCGCCCCGACTGCCATTTTGTTGTTTCTGTCCCATATCCCCAAGGTTCTTCCTTTCGGGAGTGCGTCGCGGTCTCTGAAGACGAACCTGTGGGCTGACTTTTTCATGCGATAGTAGTTACTACGGAATTTTTGGACAAATGTCTCCCAGGTTTCGGCTTTGTGGTCTTTGATAACGGACTTGGCTTCCTGCCTGAACCTGCGCATCTCAGACTCCGCCCACCAGTGGGGGTCTTCCGGCTCCGCACACGTGTCAGGTCTGCCCTTCGCCGTGTCCCGTGGCTCCGCCATGGCTTCCTCTAGCAGTGCCGCGCTGGGGGTTTCCCCTGTTGCCTTTTCTATCGCAAGCATCTCCTGTAGGACCGCCGCTGCCTTCAGCGCTTTATCACGCTTCCTGAATTTAGCTTTTGGTAGTCTGACCCCTGTGTTGGGGTCCCTGGTGGGCAAAAAAAATGAAGGAGTTTCCCCAACGTCATTTGGCATAATTTCTCTGGTCATACCCTTACGACTTTTATCGATTTTCATCAATTTTCGCATATTTTTTATTGTATACCAATCTATACTATGTGAACATACGGTATTTATGGATAATATCAAGGACCGAGCACATCGGAAGTATCGACATTTTTTAGTCAAAATTTACGGTTCAATGAGATTTAAACTTTACCTAAAAGATGATCGAAAAAAGTTACGAAAATGAAAAATCCTCGATAACTTTCAAAATAAAGCTTAAACCCTAAAAATTTTCGGTGATATCGAAAAATTAGAAAATTTGGAAAAAATAAAATTTTGGTGAAAAAATCTCAAAAATATTTTTTTCGTGTCATATGTTTGTCATACAGATGTCATACAGATGTCATACAGACAATGAGAAGGCAACAAGAATGCAACAAGAAGACAAGAAGAGTGTTAGTAGACGAACAGTCGGCGTACAGGTCATATACGGTTACAGTGGTTATATATGTTCTTTTTTATTTCAAGAATATGGAAAGTATGAATGTAACACCCTATGACAGTGCATGACCCGTACATCAAGCGTACATCAAGCGTACATATACTGTAACTTTCTCATATGATACTCAAAATTCATTATTGATATATGAATCTTGACTAAAATTTGGCGAGCATTTCAAATATTATACTTAAAAGCAACAGTTCCGTTTCGTTTCGTTTAGTTTTTAAAATTTTCAATATTCAAGTCAACCAGTTAATATCTCGAGGTAGATTACACTTATAACAGTAATAGAAACATTCAAAATTTGACTTACCATTATATACAGGTTTGTGTTCTTCATTTAATTTGTAAAATTGAATTCGTTTTTTGGGTAATACAATTTGAATATCATTCCGATATTGTTCTCGTATATATTTAGTCACTAAAACAGAATAGGGCATTATCAATATAAAAGGTTTATCAATCTCTTTCAATTTAATCATTATAGCCTTTTTAATTGTGAATGGTGGATTTGAAATAATGATATCATAATCTAATTTATGTAAATGTATATAAAAAAAATGAAGGAGGTGCCCCAACGTCATTTTGCATAATTTCTCTGGTCATCCCCTTACGACTTTTATCGATTTTCCTCAATTTTCGCATATTTTTTATTGTATACCAATCTATACATACCAATCTTCATATATAAGAGAGTTTCCCCCAAATCAAAACTTCAAACATTCAAAATGATCAACATCGTATATGCAAACTTGAGTTTCCCCCGAAAATCCTCGATAACTTTCAAAATAATGCTTAAACCCTAAAAATTTTCGGTGATATCGAAAAATTAGACAATTTGATAAAAATGAAAATTTGGTGAAAAAATCTCAAAAATATTTTTTTCGTGTCATATGTTTGTCATACAGATGTCATACAGATGTCATACAGACAATGAGAAGGCAACAAGAATGCAACAAGAAGACAAGAAGAGTGTTAGTAGACGAACAGTCGGCGTACAGGTCATATACGGTTACAGTGGTTATATATGTTCTTTTTTATTTCAAGAATATGGAAAGTATGACTGTAACACCCTATGACAGTGCATGACCCGTACATCAAGCGTACATCAAGCGTACATATACTGTAACTTTCTCATATGATACTCAAAATTCATTTTTGATATATGAATCTTGACTAAAATTTGGTGAGCATTTCAAATATTATACTTAAAAGCAACAATTCCGATTCCGTTTCGTTTCGTTTTAATTTATTTTAATTTGATCTTTTTCAATGGAGGTTTTTGTTTATCTATAGTTTTTGTTTTCAAAGGATTTCCAGTTAGTCCTTGAGATTTTCGTCCTTTACATCCACATCCGCAGTCTTTTTCAAACATTAGTATATACTATCAATTGATATTTTTATTTTTCAAAGTCTCTAAAATACATGCATACAAACTTTCATAAATCTTGCGTTCGGTCTTTTCATTGAAAAACGGTAAATCTATTTTCTTATTGAGTTCGTCGATAAGTAACTCATAAAATCGTGAATCTTCAAACAAGTCAATCATGCTCTTAAATGACAATACTTGTAATTCATCCATTCTCTATATATATCATATTCATATATAAAAAATTCTACGTTTATCTTTCAAAAATTGAAAATATCCTTTTACACATTTGAAAAGATGGGCGTATAGTTCTCTCATATCATTTCGTGAATGTTTCGACATCATTTTTAATATTAATACACATTTTCTTTTTTAGCCTGAACCTTTCCAAAACGGGTTGTCGAATGGGTTTCTCCTCAATCGTTGATTAGAGCGTTGTTTAACACGAGTAACCATATTTTGATTTGGTTTCAATCTTTCATCGGTCATATTTATCGCTTTTAATACATCTTTGTAGTTTGCGAAATACTCATCATTCCTTATAGGTGATACATTGTTCAGTTTCAAAGTTTTTTTAACTTCAGATTCATAATTATTCACCAATTTGATTGGATCTTTCCCATTCAACGAAAAGTAGCTACCGACTTGTGCTTGTGTGAAGATTTTAATATATAGTATAAAAAAGGAATTGCCATATGCTGCATAGTAGTCATTTAAACGTCGTTGTAAAGAATTTTGTGTTTTACCGAGTTTAACGTACGTTGAGGGATTTCCACAGCCTTTTGGAATCTCAATGACGTAAAAAGCGTTTTTAGATTTGTTTTTGTTATAAAATGAGTCTTTATTTTGTTCTTGTACAAATGAATCATAACGTGTACGTACATCATATGTTGCATAACCAATTCTTGAGTTCATTATTCTTTATATAATTTACCATAGAATTTTATTTGCGAAATAACCAGGACTTTGAATTATAATCTTGTACATCACATTTACTATAAAGCTACATTTTCTTTATCGTCATTCTCTAATTCTTCTTTTGACATTAAATTTCGTTTACAATTGATACACAAACAATCAATATCGGTACATCGTGATCTTCGAACATTATATGAAATTGCGTGAATTATTAAAATCGCAACATTACAAAGTGAAATCATATCACAAATTTCCATTTTAATATACTATAAACTTACATTTTAACTTTGGGTGTTGTAAACATCTAATATGTCACTTGCGGATAGTTCTCTAGTGTAGAACCTCATATCTCTAACCGTCGATTGGGATTGAGCACCATAAGATCCGTAACCGCTTGAGTTGTATCGTAGTTTTGAATCTTGTGTAAATGCAAGGACATTGTCTGTTATTCCGTTCGTGTGAGGATTTGTAATCGAATGCTCGCCATTTATGTAGACTTTAACATCAGTCGGGCTTAAAACAACACCGTAATGAGTCATAACTGTCTCAAAATCAATAGCACTGTCGCTATGAGAAGAAATATCGTGCTGATTTATATCATTGATAAATTCGTTTGATGCATTGTGAAATCTAATTGAAATTCTGTTATCATTAAATAACATCCAGAATCCATCGTTTGGTGCTGACGTGATTGATGGTGATGTAAATACGAGAGCCTCAAAAAGTGTAGCCGAGGATTTCATAAAAAACATGTATGTAAATGAGTCTGTTGTCAAATTTTGTTTGACCGTCTCTAAATCATTAGACATTTCTACACGAGAATTTCGGTCACATATAAATCCTTCAGTATTAAATTCACCTCCGCCTGTAGAATTCCACGGGTTTTGATCATTGGTATCAAGAGTATCATTAGTAAATTCCCAATACAAATAAGGTACTGGTACTTCAATCGCTTCTACAACAATCGTGTGGGAGTTTACGGTATCGCTCGATACAAAGTTATCCAAACTGACGTCCACGGTCGTCGCAGTTATATTCGTCGTTGACAAAACATATGGGTCAACCGTAAAAACCGAAGTTGTTGTGAAAGGATGAAACAGTATTGATTGAGTTTTAGTTTGAGAATAGGTATTAAAAAATGTTTTATCTCGAGCTACTAATTGTAGATAATATTCGGTATTTTGTGTTAAATCAGAAGAAAATGTTCCTTGAATCGTACCATCGCTGGGTACGTCTGCAAATTGTAAACTATCTAAAGAGCTTACCATTGGGTTTGAATCATATTCAGCTTTTTCGAAAAGGAACGCGAAAATATCAAATACGGCGTTCACTCCAGGATTTGTGAAGCCTGAAATATCAAAACTGTAACTATCCTGAGAAATTGTTTCATTAAAAATTTGTAATGCAATCGGGATATATTCCCAAGTCACATTTTCTTTGTAGATATTATAATATTGATTGTTTATAAAATAAAATAATTTGTTATCCGTGTTTGAATTTGATGCAATATGACTCCTTGAAATATCCATATTGAAATTTCCATTATCTATATCATTTTGGGTTAATGTTTTTTCAGCTTCACTAACAAGTATTAAGTCAACACCATCTTTCAATTTGACTTGGAATGTGTCACCCGCATGTAAACTAACTAAATTGGAAAATATTATTTTTAGTTCTTGGTCTTGACTGTCCAATGTATAGACGATCGTATAATCGGCGTTTGGTGCAGGAAGCGTTGTAATTTCGAATGCGGTATGTTCGCTGAATTTTGTAATCGTTGATAGATTTTGAAGATACAAGTCTGTCACTTTAATATCAATTTTGTAATTTGTTTCGGGTGTAAGATTTGTAAAGTTGTAAATTGTTCCTTGAGAATTTGTTGGTATGTTTATTGTTTCTAATGTTTGGGTGTATGTTTCGTCTTTTAAAACTAAATCTAATTGATACGTTTTATTTGCATCCGATATTGTATATGTATCGAAATTGAATGAAGCATTAGTATATCTTACAGTATCTTGAATAAATTGGGGAGTTACAGTATCGAATTGATGTGAGTAATTTTGTTCTTGAACAAAAGAATCGTTGAGTACAATTGAGAGTGAATACGTCTGTCCTTCGCTCATCCCTGAATACGGAATTTCGATATAGAATGTGGCTGTATCATCGTCAGCGGACAATGTTCTCGTGTAAGTATTTTGCTCTATAATCATTTCGAAATTGTCGCCGTCTTGTGTGGAACCCGAAGATTTTGTAACTTGGAAAATTAGACTTCCGTGATCAAGAGATTGGAGATGTGTTATCGAATATGTAGCTTGTGAGGTCGAATTTTGAGTAGTAAATGTTGCAGTTGAGTCAATAACGATAGTTTCATTTGTATAAACATTCGTGATAGTACTTCTCAATTTATAAGACGTATTTGGGGAAAGCCCTGTAACGGTTGCATCGATTGTAGAGAAATCAGTTGCATTTGTAATATTTTGAAAGGTTAATGAAGTCATTTGTATAATATAAAGATATATATTTTTTTTCTCTTCAAGTTATCGTAAAAAATGCGATGTATGTGAATATATCATTTGTATTTGAATTGTTAATAAATATATACGATATTTGATATGTATTACCTTGTTGGAAATCTTGATGTTGGACCTCGAACAAAAAAGGTACTTGATCATTAGTATTTAATTCATTATACAAAGTAAATGTAACATTACTTATTGATAAATTTATTCGTAATGTATATAATTTATTTGGTTTGTTTATAACGATTGAGTTTACAGTTGATGCAATCGTATAACCATCCGTAGTATAACCAGGAATACCTGGTGAGAAATTATATGAGACGTCCATATTTGAAATATATAATGTGGGATATTCAAATATCAAATCTTTAATAACAACTTGTTGAGTCAAATCGTTGGTGATAGTACTACGAATCTTATATGTCGAACTATCTGCATTATAATTATTATGGTACAATGTTATCGTTCCATCACTATCAGGCATATAATAGTCAATACCGTTTATCGTATGCGTGTGGCTTGAATTCAATGGGGATGCATTATTAGCTGCCGATTCCGTGTAATACAACGGGTATGTTTGATTTAAGTGGAATGGTTGAGGTCTCCAACGGTTCAAACTCCCTGTAAATGAAAAATTAGAGTTTGTTATATTATTGATTGTTAAAGACATCTATTTACAATATACTTAGATTATATTTCAATCAATTCTACATTAACATTGTATTTGGATAAATCATTTGTTTCGAAATCTTCAAAAGCATTTAAATTGATAACTACAGAATTTGTACTAATATTTTCAGGAATGACTTCAATAGAAAACTCATTTTCGTGTATCAATGTTCTTTGTTGATAGCTTGGAATACCAAGCATTGTGGGTGGATTTGATTGGCGTCTAGCTTTATAAATCATTGACATTTACTTTAATACAATATTTTATTTGGTAGACTATGTATATGTTTTGTATCAAAATACCAGTGTTTCTTTGTTGTGAAATCGAGATGTCCTAATCCTGAAATCGGGTCGTAAACATTGATCTCTTCAATATGGGATGCACAAGTTGAAAACATACAGCCTATATTATACTTCAATTGACTTGCGATATCAAGATTACCTAATCCATGTCCAGTGTTCAAACTGTATGAGTCCACATTATTTTTCTTTGCGACTGCTAAAGCGGATGTCGAACCAAGAGAGTGTCCTACCAATAAATGTTTTGAATCTTTGTATTTGTCTTTCACTTGCTGAAAATGATTGTTGTACTCTTCAACTCTTTGCGAACTATTGAAATTTCCTAACAAAATATCAAGATCACTTTTCAAATCAACAACAGCATCTTTCACCGTTCCTTGAAGTTGAGTGCCGCGATAGCTTGTGATGGTATGATTCGATACAGGGTTATGGAAAACTTTAATATATCTATTCGATAATGCACGATCGTACTTATAACCTGTAGGTATCATATTTGGGTCATTTGTGTAAGCGAATTTACTTGCAAGTCTTGATACGAATGATTTTTCTTCCCGAGTTTCAGGTGCCTTTTCTATAACAGGAATTTCTTCGTCGTCTTCATCAAATATAGGCTCTTCTTCTCTGGGTCCCGTCCATTTTGTACCATAACGACTTTCATATTCCTGAACCCATTCGTCAGAGGGCGGCCATTTGTCATAATGGATGATACCTTTATCCCAATATTCCTGTTGAGTCATAGTTTCATCGTTACTTTCAGGCTGTGTTTCTACATTTTCATTTTCGTCTTGTTGTGTCTTTTTATTTTTTCTATTTCCGTAATTACTCGGGTGATAGCTTGGAATATTAGAATCAGTCAATTGTCTTTCAGGAGGAGTATAAACACCCATTCCAGTACTCGAAAAAGTTGATTCATCGGGTAACATAGTATTTCTTCGTCTTGAAGCCATTTTGATCTTATATATATAATATTGTAATATAATAAATATGAAAAGTCTTATCGTAAATGATATGAAAATCGAAATATTAAAATCGAATTCGTGTCCTATAAAGACATCTAAACATATGTTGAATCCTATGCAGAATCTGGTATGCATTGGGAAAAGGAATAGCGGCAAAAGCACGGCAATAACAAATTACTTTAGAATGTTAAAGAAAGAAGATAAAGCTATGAGGATATTTGTAATCAGTACTACATTTGACTCTAACAAGAAATTGATGAAGAATTTGGACATTCAAGAAGATGACGTATATCAACCTGACACGCCAGAAACCGTTATAGACGATATCATTTCAAAATGTGAAGAAGAAATAGATTTGTATCTAAAATATCACGAGGACATGAAACGATGGAATTTGTTACAATCAAAACTGAATAACAGAAACATATATATAGACGATATCGAACCTGATTTAATGCTTGAGTTTTTAACTCCTGAAGGTTTTGAGAAACCAACACACAAATGGAATGGTGAAAGACCGAATATGTACTTATTCATAGATGACTGTCAATCGACGCCATTATTTCGTTGTCAAAAATTCTTGAATCTTATCACACGACACAGACATATCGCCGCATTTCCCGAAGGCGGAAGCCTTGGTATCCAAGTCTTTACAGCGATACAGAATTATAAGAGCCAGTACGGTGGTTGTCCACGCACAGTAAAAAACAACTGTACAAGTCTCATTTTGTTTTCGATGAAAGACAAAGCTGAGCTAAAAGAGTGCTTTGAATCAGTGGCAGGTGAGATTGACGAAGAAACATTTTATAAGGTATACGAATATGCTACAAAAGATCCACACAGTTTCTTATTAATCGACCTTCACCCCAAAAAAGAACATCCTTCGAAATTCCGTAAATGTTTTGATGAATTTATTATTATAGACGAAAACGAAAATTAATTTTCTGTGGTTATATTAAAATGGAAAATATTTCTGAAATCGTTGAAAATAATGCTGAAATGGTTGAAAATTTAACAGAAATAAATACTATAGACTCATTGAAATCAAAACGTAAATATACGATGAGCGATGCTAAACTTGAGCAGCTTAAGATAGCAAGACAGAGAGCCTCGCAAGTACGAAAACAACGAGCTATAGAACGAAAAGAGAATCTCAAGAAATCAATAGAACCCGTTAAAGAAGAAATACCTGAAGAACCGATAGAAAAACCTATAGAAGAACCCGAACAAACATCAACATTTGAAGAAGAGTCAGTAATCCATGTCCCATTGAAACGAACTCCCAAATTTAGTAAAAATGATAATGGAATTATGATATTGAACTTTTAAAATCTTGCATTATAGTATAAAAACATGACTAAACACTATATACATATAAATTCAGTCCACCGACAAGATCACGAAGATAAAAGTAAAATGACCATTCATTTGAACCCACCAATTTACAATGTAAGTCGCGGCTGTTTATCCAAATTTACTATAGCGAACACATTTGTGAATATTAGAGAAGACGATAATGATGCTATAATGTGGACAGAGCACTATGTATCTAATAATACACCATTTGACAAACTTTTTGTAAATTATATTCCCGAAGGATATTATTCTTTAGATTCTCTTGTATTAAAAGTTCAAGAATTAATGAACGAAAATCCTGTGTATCAAGTTGGTGGGACTGGTGTAAAAAACTATTCGAGACAATTTCAGACCGAAGTTGTTCCAACGTTTTCATTAACATTAAATGACGATTTCACGATATCAATTATTGGCTCTGGATCGAACGGCAGTAAACATTGGATGTTATTAAATGCGGGAACACATAGTGTGTGGACAATGTTGGGTTTTGCAGACTCTCAGAGGACTGTTAATCCTATACTACATACGGATATCGTCAATGGTAGAGCAAAATCTTTCAATGCTTCAAACAAAACCGTTCAAGAAAGAACTTTAACATCATTGCAACCTGGGCGTGAATCTCAACCCTATTTGATAGTATCGTCATCGACTTTAGGGACGAATTCAAGACAAACTCACAACAATCAAACAAATACTATAGGCACGCTTCATAGCGAGCGATTTTGTACAATACCTATAGACGTAAATCGATATTCTTGGATACATTTTAATGCAAATCAAAGCGAGTATGAATGGCATGATTTACAGGGTACACTTTCCAGTTTTGATATAAAATTAGAAGATTCAAATGGAAATGCTTTCCAAGATCAGACTCACGATGACTGGACTGCAATGATTATTATAGAGACCCACGAACCGAAAAATGAAATCCAAGAAAAAAATAATCTACTTTTCAATAAACAAGGTTATAGATTAGCTCATCCTTGTTAAAAAAATAATATATTCATATAATATATAAATCAAATATGTCTGGTATTCCAAAAAATTTAATTCCCAATCAAAAAGTCAAATCAATCCCGATGAAACGCAAAGTTATCGAACTTTTACCTGCTAATAGTTCTTCGGCAACACAATACTCACCGACATCAAATAGTCGAATAATATTCAACGTACCCGCATACGAGCGTTGTTCATTAGACTTGTCTCAATCATTTTTGCGATTTCTCGCAGCTTCTTCATCTGCAAATAATTTATTCAAGGATGTTTCCGTATTCAATCAAAAAAATGAAGGAGTTTCCCCAAAGCTTTTTGGCATAATTTCTCTGGTCATACCCTTACGACTTTTGTTGATTTTCATCAATTTTCGCATATTTCTTTCTATATACCAAATATACTATGTGAACATACGGTATTTATGGATAATATCAAGGACCGAGCACATCGGAAGATGTGCGAGCGTCCTTACGGAAAACTCGTCAGAGTTTTCCTTTCCAGTATCAACATTTTTTTATTAAAATTTACGGTTCAATGAGATTTAAACTTTACCTAAAAGATGATCGAAAAAAGTTACGAAAATGAAAAATCCTCGATAACTTTCAAAATAAAGCTTAAACCCTAAAAATTTTCGGTGATATCGAAAAATTAGACAATTTGATAAAAATGAAAATTTGGTGAAAAAATCTCAAAAATATTTTTTTCGTGTCATATGTTTGTCATACAGATGTCATACAGATGTCATACAGACAATGAGAAGGCAACAAGAATGCAACAAGAAGACAAGAAGAGTGTTAGTAGACGAACAGTCGGCGTACAGGTCATATACGGTTACAGTGGTTATATATGTTCTTTTTTATTTCAAGAATATGGAAAGTATGACTGTAACACCCTATGACAGTGCATGACCCGTACATCAAGCGTACATCAAGCGTACATATACTGTAACTTTCTCATATGATACTCAAAATTCATTTATGATAGATGAATCTTGACTAAAATTTGGTGAGCATTTCAAATATTATACTTAAAAGCAACAATTCCGATTCCGTTTCGTTTCGTTTTTAAAATTTTCAATATTCAAGTCAACCAGTTAATATCTCGAGGTAAATTACATTTGTACGTGTAATAGAAACATTCAAAATTTGACTTACCATTATATACAGGTTTGTGTTCTTCATTTAACTTGTAAAATTGTATTCTCTTTTTTGGTAATATAATTTGAATATCATTTCGATATAGCTCTCGAATATATTTAGTCACTAATACAGAACAGGGCATTATCAATATAAAAGGTTTATCGATATCTTTCAATTTGATCATTATATCCTTTTTAATTGTAAATGGTGGATTTGAAATAATGATATCATAATCTAATTTATCAACCATTTCGAAAAAATCATATTCTTTTTTGTGTATTACATTTGTACAACCAATGTCTCTCAATATCTGTCCAGAACGTCCATCCATGTAAAAGGGCTCGTAAATTACTTTATCTTTCCAAGGTTCAATAATATGTTTGATGTTATCATAAGCATCCGCTGGGCTTCCATAATCATCGTATTTTAAAAATGTTTTTGTTGTAAATGAAGCCATTATATTATTATACATTTCATTTTAATTTGATCTTTTTCACAGGTTTAGGTTTATCTATAGTTTTTGTTTTCAAAGGATTTCCAGTTAGTCCTTGTGAAGGTCGCGATTTACAACCACAGCCACAGTCTTTACCGAACATTTTGATTATATACTATCAATTGATATTTTTATTTTTCAAAGTCTCTAAAATACATACATACAAACTTTCATAAATCTTGCGTTCTGTCTTTTCATTAAAAAACGGTAAATCAACTTTCTTATTGAGTTCATCGATAAACAACTCATAAAATCTTGAATCTTCAAGCAAGTAAATCATACTCTTAAATGTCAATACTTGTAATTCATCCATTCTCTATATATATCATATTCATATATAAAAAATTCTACGTTTATCTTTCAAAAATTGAAAATATCCTTTTACACATTTGAAAAGATGGGCGTATAGTTCTCTCATATCATTTCGTGAATGTTTCGACATCATTTTTAATATTAATACACATTTTCTTTTTAGCTTGAACCTTTCCAAAATGGGCTGTCGAACGGGTTTCTCCTCAATCGTTGATTAGAGCGTTGTTTAACTTGAGTGAACATATTCTGATTTGGTTTAAGTCGTTCATCTGTCTTAATTACTGCGTTTAGAACATCTTGATATTTTGCAAAATATTCATCGTTTCGTATCGGTGATACATTGTTTTGTTTCAAAGTGCTTATAACTTCTCTTTCATAATTATTGACCAATTTCACAGGATCTTTACCGTTTAACGAGTAATAAGAGCCAACTTGAGCTTTTGTGAAGATTTTAATATACAGTATGAAAAATGAATTACCATATGCTGCATAATAGTCTAATAAACGTCGTTGTAAAGAATTTTGTGTTTTACCGAGTTTAACGTATGTTGAGGGATTTCCACAACCTTTTGGAATCTCAATGACGTAAAAAGCGTTTTTAGATTTGTTTTTGTTATAAAATGAGTTTTTATTTTGTTCTTGTACAAATGAATCATAACGTGTACGTACATCATATGTTGCATAACCGATCGTAGAATTCATTATATATATAATTTACCATAGAATTTTATTTGCGAAATAACCAGGACTTTGAATTATATTTAAATCTTTCTTGTGTCTAATTCTATACAGTCTACGTCTTTCATTTGCATATTCTATCCCATTTTCCAAAATGTAAGTTGGGTAGTCTTTATATCTGATATCACCAATTGATGCAAGTTTTTTATTGTCTTTATCGAATACATCAATCTTTTTGTTTTTAACAGTACTCGGTTTGATTGTAACATTCAACTTTTTAGCTTGGTTATATGAATAAGTTGTAATCTTATACATTTACTATAATGTTATATTTTCTTTATTGTCATTCTCTAATTCTTCTTTTGACATCAAATTTCGTTTACAATTGATACACAAACAATCAATATCCGTGCATCTCGATCTTCGAACATTGTATGCAATTGCGTGAATCAATAAAATCGCAACGTTACAAAGTGAAATGATATCACAAATTTCCATTTTTATATACTATAAACTTACATTTTAACTTTGGGTGTTGTAAACATCTAATATGTCACTTGCGGATAGTTCTCTAGTGTAGAATCTCATATCTCGAACCGTCGATTGCGATTGAGCACCATAAGATCCGTAACCGCTTGAGTTGTATCGTAGTTTTGAATCTTGTGTAAATGCAAGGACATTGTCTGTTATTCCGTTCGTGTGAGGATTTGTAATCGAATGCTCGCCATTTATGTAGACTTTAACATCAGTCGGGCTTAAAACAACACCGTAATGAGTCATAACTGTCTCAAAATCAACCCCGCTACTATGAGAAGAAATATCGTGCTGATTTATATCATTGATAAATTCGTTTGATGCATTGTGAAATCTAATTGAAATTCTGTTATCATTGAACAACATAAAGAATCCATCGTTTGGTGCTGACGTGGTTGATGGTGATGTAAATACGAGAGCCTCAAAAAGTGGAGCCGAGGATTTCATAAAAAACATATATGTAAATGAGTCTGTTGTCAAATTTTGTTTGACCGTCTCTAAATCATTAGACATTTCTACACGAGAACTTCGGTTACATATAAATCCTTCAGTATTAAAAGAACCGCCGCCTGTAGAATTCCACGGGTTTTGATCATTGATATCAAGAGTGTCATTAGTAAATTCCCAATACAAATAAGGTACTGGTACTTCAATCGCTTCTACAACAATCGTGTGGGAGTTTACGGTATCGCTCGATACAAAGTTATCCAAACTGACGTCCATGGTCGTCGCAGTTATATTCGTCGTTGACAAAACATATGGGTTAACAGTAAAATTCGAAATTGTGGTCTTTGTTTGGAATAGTATTTGTTGAATTTTAGACTCTCCAAATATATTGTAAAATGATTTATCTCGTGCTGCTATTTCAAAATAGTACTGTGTGTTTTCAGTCAAACCGTCGAACGTTCCTGAAATGGTACCCGAGACAGCTAGAACATCATTGAATGATAGTTGAGATAATGGTAACTGAGAACCGTTTGGTGCGTCGTAGGTAGTTTTATCATAAATGTGTACAAAGAAATCTAAAATTGGTGGATTCAAATGAATGGTCATTTTACTTTTGTTTTCGTGATCTTGTCGGTGTACTGAATTGATATGTATATAGTGTTTAGTCATGTTTTTATACTATAATGTGAGAAATTTAATGTCAAAAGTTCAGTATCATTATTCCATTATCATTTTTACTAAATTTGGGAGTTCGTTTCAATGACACATGAGTTACTGGTTCTTCTTCTATTGGTTCTTCGGGTTCTTCTACCATTGGTTCTTCTATCGGTTTTTCTATCGCTTCTTCAACAATATCATTATTAACTTCAGGTTCTTTTGATTTGCGTAAAGTCTCTTTTCGTTCTAATGCCCTTTCTTTTCGTACTTGAGATGCCCGTTGTCTCGCTATTTTTAATTGTTCGAGTTTTGCATCACTCATCGTATATTTTCGTTTTGATTTCAATGAGTCTATAGTATTAATTTCAGCATTATTTTCAACCATTTCAGCATTATTTTCAACGATTTCAGGAATATTTTCCATTTTAATATAACCACAGAAAATTAATTTTGATTTTCGTCTATAATAATAAATTCATCAAAACATTTACGGAATTTCGAAGGATGTTCTTTTTTGGGGTGAAGGTCGATCAACAAGAATGAATGCGGTTCTTTTGTTGCGTAGTTGTATACCTTATAAAATGTTTCTTCGTCAATCTCACCTGCCACTGATTCAAAGCACTCTTTTAGTTCAGCCTTGTCTTTCATTGAAAACAAAATGAGACTTGTACAGTTGTTTTTTACTGTGCGTGGACAACCACCATACTGGGATTTGTAATTTTGAATTGCTGTAAAGACTTGGATACCAAGGCTTCCGCCTTCGGGAAATGCGGCGATATGTCTATGCCTTGTTATCAAATTGAGAAATTTTTGACAACGAAATAATGGAGTGCTTTGACAATCATCTATGAATAAGTACATATTCGGTCTAATACCATTCCATTTGTGTGTGGGTTTTTCAAAACCTTCAGGAGTTAGGAATTCAAGCATCAAATCAGGTTCTATATCGTCTATATATATGTTTCTGTTATTCAGTTTTGATTGTAACAAATTCCATCGTTTCATGTCCTCGTGATATTTGATGTATAAATCACGCTCTTCTTCACATTTTAAAATGATATCGTCTATAACGGTTTCTGCCGTGTCAGGTTGGTATACGTCATCTTGATCGATATCCAAATTCTTCATTAATTTTTTATTAGAATCGAATGTGGTCGATATTACAAAAATTCGCATCGCTTTATCTTCCTTTTTCAACATTCTAAAGTAATTTGTTATTGCTGTGCTTTTACCACTATTTCGTTTCCCAATACATACCAAGTTCTGCATTGGATTCAACATATTTTTTGATGTCTTTATAGGGCACGAGTTTCCTTTTGATATCTCGATTTTCATATCATTTACGATAAGAGTTTTCATATTTATTATATTGCAATATTATATATATATAAGAATGGCTTCAAGACGAAGAAATACTATGTTACCCGATGAATCAAATTTTTCGAGCAGCGGAATGAATGTGTATACTCCACCCGACAGACAATTGACTGATACTGTGAACCCAAATCTGCACGATGTACCAAGCTATCACCCAAGTAATTATGGACAACGAAAAGAAAGGAAAAATCCGCCTGTTAACAGTCAAAGCGATACTGATTATTGGAAAGAATACAATCGATCGAGACATGAAAATGTTGAAACTCCAACACAAGACGACGAAGAAGAGCCTATATTTGATGAAGACGTCGAAGAAAAACAGCCTGTTTTAGAAAAGGCCCCTGAGACTCGTGAAGAGAAATCATTTATTGCACGATTAACTTCTAAATTCGCTTACACAAATGATCCAAATATGATACCTACGGGATACAAGTATGACCGTGCATTATCGAATAGATATATTAAAGTGTTTCATAATCCTGTATCGAACCATACAATTACTTCGTATAGAGGAACTCAACTCCAAGGAACGGTGAAAGATGCTGTTGTTGATCTAAAAAGTGATCTTGATATTTTATTAGGCAATTTCAATAGCTCGCAAAGAATTGATGCATACAATCAACATTTTCAGCAAGTCAAAGATAAATACAAAGGTTCAAAACATCTATTGGTAGGACACTCTCTCGGTTCTACGTCAGCTTTAGCAGTCGCAAAGAAAAATAATGTGGACTCATACAGTTTGAACACTGGACATGGATTAGGTAATCTTGATATCGCTAGTCAATTAAAATATAATATAGGCTGTATGTTTACAAGTTGTGCATCCCATATTGAAGAGATCAATGTTTACGATCCGATTTCTGGATTAGGACATCTTGATTTTACTACAAAGAAACACTGGTATTTTGATACCAAACATATCCATAGTCTACCAAATAAAATATTGTATTAAAGTAAATGTCAATGATTTATAAAGCACGACGTGTGAGTAATCCACCCACAATGTTTGGAATTCCCAATTATCAAAGACGCACGCTTATACACGAAGATGAGTTTTCCATCGAAATAATCCCCGAAAATATCAGCAATACTTCTGTAGTTATCAATTTAAATGATTTTGAAGATTTCGAAACAAACGACTTATCAAAATACAATGTTAATGTAGAATTGATTGAAATATAATCTAAGTATATTGTAAATAGATGTCTTTAACAATCAATAATATAACAAACTCAAATTTTTTATTTACAGCTAGTTTAACAAATTGGTTACCTGAGCCTTTTCACCTAAATCAAACATATCCATTATATTATACACAAGCTGCAGCTAATAATGCATCCCCATTGAATTCAAGCCACACGCATACGATAAACGGTATTGACTATTACATGCCAAATTCAGACGGTTCTTTTACATTGTATCATAATAATTATAATGCAGGTACGACCACATATAAGCTTCGTAGTACTATCACCAACGATTTGACTCAACAAGTTATTATTAAAGATTTGATATTTGAATATCCCACATTATATATTTCAAATATGGACGTCTCATATAATTTCTCACCAGGTATTCCTGGTTATACTACGGATGGTTATACTATTGCATCATCTGTAAATTCCATCGTTATAAACAAACCAAATAAATTATATACATTACGAATAAATTTATCAATAAGTAATGTTACATTTACTTTGTATAATGAATTAAATACTAATACGCAAGTGCCTTTTTTGTTCGAGGTCCAACATCAAGATTTCCAACAAGGTAATACTTATCAAATATCGTATATATTTATTAACAATTCAAATACAAATGATATATTCACATACATCGCATTTTTTACGATAACTTGAAGAGAAAAAAAAATATATCATTATAGTATACAAATGACTTCATTAACATTTCAAAATATTACAAATACAAGTGATTTCTCTACAATTAGTGGAACTGTTACGGGTCTTTTCCCAAATACGTCTTATAAGTTGAGATCTACGATTACTAATATCTTAACGGGTGAAATTGTGGTTATTGACTCAAATGCTACATTTACAACTTTGGATGTTTCGGGTTCAACCGCAACATACTCGATATCACATGTCCAATCTCTCGATCACGGTAGTTTAATTTTCCAAGTAACGAAAAGTTCGGGCACCACAACTGCAGGTGACATTTTCGAAATGATTATAGAACAAAATACTTACACGAGAACCTTGTCGACTGACGATAATACAAACACTTTCTATATTGAAATTCCGTATTCAGGAATGACCGAAGGACAGACGTATTCACTCTCAATTGTACTCAACGATACTTTTGTTCAAGAACAAGATTATATCCAACAATTCGATACTGTAACTTCTCAATTTATTCAAGATACTGTAAGATATACTAATGCTTCATTCAATTTCGATACATATACAAAATCGGATGCAAATAAAACGTATCAATTAGATTTAGTTTTAAAAGACAATCCATACACACAAATTATAGACACGATAAACGTTCCAACCGATTCTATAGGAACAATTTACAACTTTACAAATCTTTCACCAGAAACAAGTTACAATATTGATGTTAAAGTAACTGACTTGTATCTTCAAAATCTATCAACGATTACAAAATTCAGCGAACATACCGCATTCGAAATTACAACGCTTCCTGCACCAAACGCCGATTATACGATCGTCTATACATTGGACAGTCAAGACCAAGAACTAAAAATAATATTTACAAATCTTGTATCTTTCTTTGTTGGCGATGTATTCAAAATCGTATTAAAAGATGGTGTTAACGCAATACTTGTTAGTGAAGTCGAGATAACACTAACCCAAAATGATATAGATGCTGGGAATTTCAATATGGATATTTCAAGGAGTCATGTTGCATCAAATACAAACACGGATAACAACTTATTATATTTTATAAACGACCAATTTTATAATATCTACAAAGAAAATGTGACTTGGGATTATATCACGATTGCAATCCAAACGCAAAACGAAACAATTAGTGGAACGACTTACTCATTTGATATTTCGGGCTTCACAAACCCAGGTGTTAACGCCTTATTTGATATCTTTGCGTTCCTTATTGATAAAGATGTATATGATTCAAACTCTAGTGGAAGTCCTTTAGATAGTATACAATTTGAAAACATACCCAGCGATGGTACGATTCAAGGATCATTTTCGAATTTACAACAAGGTACCGAATATTATCTACAATTAGTAGCCCGTGATAAAACATTTTTTAATACCTATTCCCAAAATAAGACTCAAGCGATACTGTTACATCCATTCACAACAACTTCGGTTTTTACTGTTGACCCATACATTTTGACAACGACAAATATAACTGCGACGACCGTTGGTGTCAGTTTGGATAATTTTGTATCGAGCGATACCGTAAACTCCCACACGATTGTTGTAGAAGCGATTGAAGTACCAGTACCTTATTTGTATTGGGAATTTACTAATGACACTCTTGATATCAATGATCAAAACCCGTGGAATTCTACAGGCGGCGGTTCTTTTAATACTGAAGGATTTATATGTAACCGAAGTTCTCGTGTAGAAATGTCTAATGATTTAGAGACGGTCAAACAAAATTTGACAACAGACTCATTTACATATATGTTTTTTATGAAATCCTCGGCTCCACTTTTTGAGGCTCTCGTATTTACATCACCCTCAACTACTTCAGCACCAAACGATGGATTCTTTATGTTGTTCAATGATAACAGAATTTCAATTAGATTTCACAATGCATCAAACGAATTTATCAATGATATAAATCAGCACGATATTTCTTCTCATAGCGACAGTGCTATTGATTTTGAGACAGTGATGACTCATTATGCTGTTGTGTTAAATTCGACTGATGTTAAAGTCTACATAAATGGCGAGCATTCGATTACAAATCCTCACACGAACGGAATAACAGACAATGTCCTTGCATTTACACAAGATTCAAAACTACGATACAACTCTTCAGGTTATGGGTCATATGGTGCTCAATCGCAATCGACGGTTAGAGATATGAGGTTCTACACTAGAGAACTATCCGCAAGTGACATATTAGATGTTTACAACACCCAAAGTTAAAATGTAAGTTTATAGTATATAAAAATGGAAATTTGTGATATTATTTCACTTTGCAACGTTTTGATTTTGATAATTCACGCAATTTCATTCAATGTTCGAAGATCGAGATGCACGGATATTGATTGTTTGTGTATCAATTGTAAACGAAGTTTGATGTCAAAAGAAGAATTAGAGAATGACAACAAAGAAAATGTAGCTTTATAGTAAATGTACAAGATTACGCAATATTCACATGATCGAGCTAAAAAGATGAATGTTACAATCAAACCGAGTACTGTCAAAAACAAAAAGATTGATGTATTCGATAAAGACAATAAAAAACTTGCATCAATTGGTGATATCAGATATAAAGACTATCCAACATACATTTTGGAAAATGGGATAGAATATGCAAATGAAAGACGTAGACTGTATAGAATTCGACACAAGAAAGATTTAAATATAATTCAAAGTCCTGGTTATTTCGCAAATAAAATTCTATGGTAAATTATATATATAATGAATTCTATTGTTGGATACGCCATTTATCAAGAAAGAAAATGTTACGATTCATTCAAAAAAACAGACTTTTTTAAAAATCATAAAGATAAAAATGCTTTCTATGTGATCGAGACACCGAAAGGTTGTGCTCCTTCAATAAAACTGGGGAAAACACAGACCTCGCTTGAATCGAGATTAAAAAACTATTATTCAGCTTATGGTAATACTTTCTATGTATTGTATGTCAAAATATTTACAAAGGCTTTAGCAGGTAAATACTTAAGTCTTAATGCGGCCACTCCTGTCAAATTGGTGAATAACTATGAAAAAGAGGTTTTAAAAACATTGCGAGACGACAATGTAAAACCGTTGAGAAGTAAGGAATATTTTGCAAAATATACAGAAGTCTTAAACGCGATAATTAAGACAGATGAACGACTTAAACCAAACCAGAATATGATTACCGAAGTTAAACAACGCTCTAATAAAAGATTGAGAAGAAATCCGATCGATAACCCGTTTTGGAAAGGTTCAAGCTAAAAAGAAAATGTGTATTAATATTAAAAATGATGTCGAAACATTCACGAAATGATATGAGAGAACTATACGCCCATCTTTTCAAATGTGTAAAAGGATATTTTCAATTTTTGAAAGATAAACGTAGAATTTTTTATATATGAATATGATATATATAGAGAATGGATGAATTACAAGTATTGACATTTAAGAGTATGATTTACTTGCTTGAAGATTCAAGATTTTATGAGTTGTTTATCGATGAACTCAATAAGAAAGTTGATTTACCGTTTTTCAATGAAAAGACCGAACGCAAGATTTATGAAAGTTTGTATGTATGTATTTTAGAGACTTTGAAAAATAAAAATATCAATTGATAGTATATAATCAAATGTTTGAAAAAGACTGCGGATGTGGATGTAAAGGACGAAAATCTCAAGGACTAACTGGAAATCCTTTGAAACCGAAAACTATAGATAAATCTAAACCTGTGAAAAAGATCAAATTAAAATAAAGATCAAATTAAGATAAATTAAAACAAAACGAAACGGAACTGTTGCTTTTAAGTATAATATTTGAAATGCTCGCCAAATTTTAGTCAAGATTCATATATCAAAAATGAATTTTGAGTATCATATGAGAAAGTTACTCAAAACCTGTCGTCCCCGACCAGAGTACTAATCTCGCCCTATTAATTGCAGCATCATTGCATCATTGCATCATCACTGCATACCCTGACCGTTACTAAAAAAAAGTTTTTTTGAGATTTTTTCACCAAATTTTCATTTTTATCAAATTGTCTAATTTTTCGATATCACCGAAAAATTTTAGGGTTTAACCATTATTTTGAAAGTTATCGAGGATTTTTGCTTATTTGTGAGAATATTGGTCATATATGTGAAAGATATGAAAAATTGATGAAAATTGATGAAAATTGATGAAAATTGATGAACTATGTAAGGCTACTACCTTGGAATATCGGGGAATATCGGGTGTCCCAGAAAGGATTAAACATACACACACGGAGCATTTGAACACATATAGAAAGTACTACACAAAGGACTATGAATTAAAGAAACACTTTGCGGCTTCGAAGCACTTTTGGCTACATGATAAAGAGCATATGTATGAAAAAGTACAAAGTGCCGATGATTTCGTGGTGAACATAGTAACATGTACCAATATGAGAATATTGTTACTCAAAGAACTTCAAGAACTAGTTGGAATCGAGGACAAGTGTGCCATCGATGCACAAAGAGCATTGACACCGGAGGAAAGCGAAGAGTTCAACAAGAAGTACAAACAAATCTTTAGCAAGACCGGAAAAGATTTTGACTTGACAACGGAGTTGCAATGCAATGCAATGCTAAATAAGATGTACCATGCATTGTTCGGAGACGGGTTCACAATCGGAAAGAGGAAGAGGAGCAAAGAGAAGTTAGGATATGTGTATACGGTGGAACCTGAGTTCTTAGAAGAACAAAGACAATTACTAGAATTTCGGTCACCCAGCCTGTTTAAGGAGTATGGATTGTTCAATGGAGAGTACCAATTCATTGACGATGAAGAATCTGAAGAAGAGAAAAAGTCAAGGAAACGTGTTGAGCTGTGGGACCATTTAGTATCAAGAAAGATACACCCAATAGTATTTTAAAGTTCCAAATTAAGGATTAATACTATAATAATATATCTTCACTTTGGCACAAGACTAATAATTAATTCACGAGGTATTGCATCACCGGTCTCGATGCCATATACGTTGGATAATCAGAAGCACCAAGCTGACCCACCTGAGCGACTAATTTACCATCCTTGAAAACATCAATTTTTTTGCTTTGATTCTTTGAAGGACTGACCTTTACACCGAGTTTACGTGCTTGACTTTTTGTGTAAGTTTTAATGTGATAAGTCATTGTATACTATATGTAACACTATTATATAGTATGACAAGTAAACCAATATCTGAGAGTAGACTTCAAGAGTTATTTTTAGACCCAAAGTTTGGTCAATCTAGTGCCAATGCATTTACCAAGAAGCTTAAAGCACAAGGTTACAAGGTCACAGAATCTCAGGTCAAGGCTGCTATTTCCAAGACTGAGACATCACAAGTTTTATCACAGCCTAAAAGGGTAAATCGTAAGGATTACTTCCCGACGTATGGGCCGGTCAATAAGGTCTCTATACAAGCCAATTTGGCTTTTATACCGAAAGATAAGTCGGTGAACAAAGGATATGCCGTTCTTCTGACTGCGGTTAACGTTAATACTAACAAAGCGTATGCAATCGCTTTGAAATCCAAAACCGTCAGAGATAAGAACAATAAAAGACAAGAGGATGTGGAGGGCATCATTCCTGCCATGAAACGATTGATAAACGAAACCAAAATGGACACTCTTAGTACAGACTTAGGCAGCGAGTTCACGAACAAACCAGTTCAAGCATTGTTGAAAGAGAAGGGTATCGAACATTACACGTCTCAAAAAGAGGACCACACTCGTCAAGGGAAAATCGAGCGGTTTAACAAAACTTTGAAACGAAGATTTAATTTTAACGAGGCAAGAACCGGTAAAAATAATTGGGTTGACTATTTGGACTCTATCGTCGAGAACTATAATGAAACGGTAAACCAAGGTAATATCAATGATACCCCTCCCGATGACATGAATAAGAATCGTGTTATTAGAAGTGTCTTGTTGAAACGCAATCAAACTGCCAAACTCTTACAGAAGTTAGACATTAAACCAGGCGATAGGGTGCGATTACGTGTGACTAAGAAGACGTTTGACAAAGAGAGCCAAACATGGTCTACGCAGGTGTATAAGGTCAGAAGTAGAAAGGGATTGTCTTTCGTAATAGAGGACGGCGACGGTGATACCTTAAGCCGACAATACAAGCCGCGAGAACTGAAAGAGGTTCAAGGACCTGTTTCCAAACCATCCAAAGAGACCCGAGGTAGTAAGACTGATAGTGAAAGTAAACAGGCTGCAAAATCTGAGCGTGCGTTGAAGAAAGAGGGTATAGAAGGAAATACTGCTTCCAAGACATCTAGAAATTACGACAACTACGAGGTCAATGTGTTTATCAGCGACAGATTACGGGAATTCAAGACAGGTAACAAGGATTCAGCACCACTTCGGGACACTTATCCGGAATCTCCGGAGCTCACTCGTGAAGAATGCGACCCCCTAAGCCTCGCTGAGCCACCCGAGCTCATCTGCATCCACAACGCCAGCGCATTGCTGCCTTTTGCCTAAAGCCGGTTCACCCCTGGTGTGTGTGTGTGTGAACGCGAAATGATAGTTGGATGGGGATGATTGAATGTATAGTGGATCGTCGAGAGAAGCTGGAAAGAAATGCTGATCAGTGCCGAGTGCTGAGGGCGGAGTAGTGCCGACGATGACTCGGACTATGAGCGCTGAGCGACGAGCGACGGTGAAGGTTGCACAACGAGTGAAGCTTGAATGCGACGATGTGTGTATGTGCTGTACGGAAGCTGATGCATCATGCGTGCCACGATGGGATGGGTAATGGGCTGCGAGCGCTACACACACACACACAAACCACAAACACAACACACACACACCTTTTGATCCCCGGCGTGGGTACATAGCGCAGTCTCCTGTGGCTACGGGGTGCCAAAGGAGTCGCAAGGATAAGCATACACAACACACACAACACACACAACACACACACACACACACACACACAACATACACACGACACGCACACGACACGCACACGACGCACACGAACCATATATATATATATATATATATATATATACTGCAATTATCTTCCACATATGTATGGGGGTTTTCTAGAACGGGGATAGACAATTGGCGTTAATGCAGATCGGGGGTACACAATTTGATATTGTGCCAGGGGTCACAAGTACATCTCAGCCGTTCAACTGGCAGGTTGTACTTCTGCCCAGTGGAGCAGCTAAATAGAGCTGGGTACGGAAGGGAACCCCAGAACCATTGACTGCGTTTGCTATAGATACTGCCAGTAAGTTTGAAGCATCCTGGCAGCATATTATTGTCATGACGTCTGGAGCGCTACGCCGCTGGGAGCGTAAGAGAGGTAGTGAATGGTTTCTGGAAGATGCCACCAGAGTGAAAGAGCCAGTAGCGCCATTCTCCCTTCCTATCAGTGGCGCATATATTACCAAAATGGGGATAGACGAATATCGCGGAATTCCCTACGCTGGTCGTCCGACAAAAGCGACGCCTACGACCAGTGACAATTCTGATGAAGGAGCTGTAGCCTGGAGTAATGAGAATCTGTCAGATACAGATGACGCTGCCGTCACTGGCACTGCTGACATCAAGAATAATACTGGCGAGGCAAGCCCTGAATGGGAGTATGACACCCCAGTTGATTATGACTCTGAGGATGACGTCAACGAGTTCGATGATCTGGTAGCTGACGATCTGGATGAACAAGCTGAATGTCCCGGTGGACAGTATGTATTCACAATCATTCATGTCTTTGTGATTGATCCAACGAAACGAGATATTCTTATTATGTATATGCACTGAATGAAATGTCAGGTAGGTCCGTTTGCAAACTGTAGACTGAATTATGAGGCCGAAGACGTTTTCGTCTACACCTTTATCGATTGTCACAGCACAACTCCGTGACCCGAAATGTACAAATCTGAATCTTCCGTCACAGCTCGATTCTTCATCAATTCCAATCTCGATCTTGAATCACATTCGTTCTGTCGAAACCTGGCACGATGCCAGACTGTCATACTGACACGATGTCATACTACTATACTATCATCGTAGTTGCATACTATCATACTGTCATACTTGTCATTTTCTCGGAACTTCTACATCTCTCTGTCGAATCTTGACACGATGCCAGACTGTCGTATTGTCACGATGTCATAATGTCATATCGTCATGCTGTCATATATGTCATTATTCTGCATCTCACACGTCCCAGTTCATACTATCAGCCATACGCATGACCCGTCACGCTCGAGATATCACAGCCGTCGTGCCCGCCGGCACAACTCCTCCCCCCCCATTAGGAGTGGATTTACTCCGTGACCACTCCTAACATCAAAGGCAGGGCTGGCTATCTTCCATAATAGGCTCCTAATCACATTGCTCCGCATAATGTGCTTTTAACTGCCGTCTCATCCGCTCGCTGAAAGTCCCAGAAAGGCTTCCCCCCGGTCACGCTGCCAACGCTAACCTCGCGGGTTCCGCGCGATCCTGGACAGATGATATCTAAGGCGGCTCTTCAGTCTTCAGTCGCTGCTTGCCATTGAACTCCAGGTGTTGAAATAACTGCCGAAGGAGCAGGCGGGTGATATGATA
Organism: Cymbomonas tetramitiformis; assembly: GCA_001247695.2. Classification (NCBI taxonomy): domain Eukaryota; kingdom Viridiplantae; phylum Chlorophyta; class Pyramimonadophyceae; order Pyramimonadales; family Pyramimonadaceae; genus Cymbomonas; species Cymbomonas tetramitiformis. The sequence goes on from LGRX02000236.1 coordinate 142,210, forward strand.
CACTGTCGCCGCTGCTCCAGCACCTGGTTGACTAGGATATGGACCCGATTGAGCTGTGATGTCCGGGTGTGTGCCAGAAGTCCATCTGCAGTCACAAGGGGTGGCCGCAGTACATCTGTGCTAGGGTAAGTCACGAGACAGAATGACAGACGTGTCAGAATGACGAGTGACTGGTACTATGACAGTCACCAATGACAGGCATTTATATGACCAGATGACGAGAGTGTCTGACAGAAATGACTGACAGAAATGACTGACCCGAAAGTGAGTTTTGGTGGGAAAACCAGCAGTCAGAGAAATTGGAGGGAACGCTGGGAGACCTCCAATATTGCCAAGGATTTGATCAGTCGAACATAACTGGAGGGAATCGAGGAGGACCTCAGTTATACAGTCACATCAGCAGATCTGTGAGTATTCAAATGAGAGACTTGGGAGGTCACAGTCAGAAGCATTTAAGTACTGATGACAGATCCCAGCTGATTGGTTGTTGCAGTCAGCAAATGACTGAACACATGAAGTGGCATGGTAAGGACGAGTTACCTTAAGCAGAGAGCTGTGCAAGCTCTCGGGGTTGAGTTTAAATTTGTCGTACATGGCAGCCACCTCTGTGGCTGTTAGGCAACTTGACCAAAAGAGTAATTAAAAAGATCCGATTCCGATAATACCATGCTTACAGCAATGTATTTCTTTGTAGGACTGAACTAGGTTCCTTTCCTACATTGTATCCGATATTATCCATGTACTGTCTGTACATCCTATGATCATGGCATCATATTACCTGTAAGTGAACATTTGCTTACATACCTGTGAGACTGGTTCAGTCCTCACACCCCGAACAACTGGTATCAGCGTGGTTGCGTTAGACGCGGCCTGTCTGTGCCAGCAGTAGCGGGTGAACAACAATTGCCGGTACGCAAGTTCCGGGAGGGTTTTCCATGGAAACCCGCGAAGATTCTGAAGACGTCGACGTTAAAAACGCGTTGGTCGCGTCCGCCTTTCGTCAAGGCTGCGAATATTGTCGAATATTGCGAACGAATATCTACACGTCGTCAATCGGTATAATCGATGAACTGCGTGCCATTCTCGATTTTATTAGAGTCCCCAAGTACTGATGACAGATCCCAGCTGATTGGTTGTTGCAGTCAGCAAATGACTGAACACATGAAGTGGCATGGTAAGGACGAGTTACCTTAAGTAGAGAGCTGTGCAAGCTCTCGGGGTTGAGTTTAAATTTGTCGTACATGGCAGCCACCTCTGTGGCTGTTAGGCAACTTGACCAAAAGAGTAATTAAAAAGATCCGATTCCGATAATACCATGCTTACAGCAATGTATTTCTTTGTAGGACTGAACTAGGTTCCTTTCCTACATTGTATCCGATATTATCCATGTACTGTATGTACATCCTATGATCATGGCATCATATTACCTGTAAGTGAACATTTGCTTACATACCTGTGAGACTGGTTCAGTCCTCACACCCCGAACAACATCACTGGAGGGGTGTGAGAAGAGTGCTGTTGGTCCATATACAAGTGGGTTTCATATACCTCTCACCATACATGCATTAGGTACATACCAGGGGAAGTAGGAGTTGCTGCATGAAAGGTCTCAGTCGCAGCGCGTTGGGGTAGCGCCCTCTGAGGTTCTCAATGAACCAGTGCGATCGTTGCAAGTATGAAATTACCTGCAGAGTACGCTGCACTATCGCATCTGCAGTCACCAGATCCGGGGGGGGCGCCTGTGGTGCGAGCCTGGATGTAGTGGGTGCAAGAAGGGCTAGCCCGTAATTATGACATCAAAATAACCTGGTGGATAGTGTTGACGATTCCACTGCACGATGTCCGCCACGTGAGTGGGCTGCCAGGCTGCTACTGAGTCCAATGTGATAGCTTCTGCCGAGGAGAAGCACCGCAGAAACTCTCGCTCCACAGAACCTGTACCGCTAAACAATACCAATATGCGATGTCCAAGTACCTCGTCAAAGCATTTGCTGGCAACTCCGTGACCAAGACCACTGTCCCATCCTCCAGAGTAGGGTGCTCCCGAGGTAGGGGGTACTCGCTGTCACACTCTGACGGAGGCCTCCAACAGCTCCAGTTCATCACACGGGTTCGGTACGCAGCTCGTGGGAGGGGCGGATGGTGTGAGGTCGTGGGAGGGAGAGTCGGTTGTCGTGTGGCCGTTCAGTTGGAGGGGGGTGTGGAGTTGTAGACAAGGTCGGGTTGGTGGGCGTTCGGCTCACGCACGTCATGCGCGGCGCACCCTCTAGTTTACCCGCGCCAGCTCGGCACGCACGGGATAAAACCCGGCCTGTGTACGCAGCTCGTGGGAGGGAGGGGCGGATGATGTGAGGTCGTGGGAGGGAGAGTCGTTTGTCGTGTGGCCGTTCAGTTGGAGGGGGTTGTGGAGTTGTAGACAAGGTCGGGTTGGTGGGCGTTCGGCTCACGCACGTCATGCGCGGCGCACCCTCTAGTTTACCCGCGCCAGCTCTGCACGCACGGAATACAACCTGGCCTGTGTACGCAGCTCGTGGGAGGGGCGGATGGTGTCAGGTCGTGGGAGGGAGAGTCGTTTGTCGTGTGGCCGTTCAGTTGGAGGGGGTGTGGAGTTGTAGACAAGGTCGGGTTGGTGGGCGTTCGTCTGTGTACGCAGCTCGTGGGAGGGGCGGATGGCGTAGGTCGTGGGAGGGAGAGTCGTTTGTCGTGTGGCCGTTCAGTTGGAGGGGGGTGTGGAGTTGTAGACAAGGTCGGGTTGGTGGGCGTTCGGCTCACGCACGTCATGCGCGGCGCACCCTCTATGGCTACTATCCCGAGATCCTTGTGGGAGGACCTGGAACGCTCTAGATCCTCCCACAAGGATCACTGTTTCAATAATTTATTTAGGCGCCCCACGAGCTTTCTATGTGAGGTCGTGGGAGGGAGAGTCGTTTGTCGTGTGGCCGTTCAGTTGGAGGGGGGTGTGGAGTTGTAGACAAGGTCGGGTTGGTGGGCGTTCGGCCCAGGCACGTCATGCGCGGCGCACCCTCTAGTTTACCCGCGCCAGCTCTACTATCCCGAGATCCTTGTGGGAGGACCTGGAACGCTCTAGATCCTCCCACAAGGATCACTGTTTCAATAATTTATTTAGGCGCCCCACGAGCTTTCTATGTGAGGTCGTGGGAGGGAGAGTCGTTTGTCGTGTGGCCGTTCAGTTGGAGGGGGGTGTGGAGTTGTAGACAAGGTCGGGTTGGTGGGCGTTCGGCTCACGCACGCCATGCGCGGCGCACCCTCTAGTTTACCCGCGCCAGCTCTGCACGCACGGGATAAACCTGGCCTGTGTACGCAGCTCGTGGGAGGGGCGGATGATGTGAGGTCGTGGGAGGGAGAGTCGTTTGTCGTGTGGCCGTTCAGTTGGAGGGGGGTGTGGAGTTGTAGACAAGGTCGGGTTGGCGGGCGTTCGGCTGACGCACGTCATGCGCGGCGCACCCTCTAGTTTACCCGCGCCAGCTCTGCACGCACGGGATACAGCCTGGCCTGTGTACGCAGCTCGTGGGAGGGGCGGATGGTGTGAGGTCGTGGGAGGGAGCGTCGTTTGTCGTGTGGCCGTTCAGTTGAAGGGGGGTGTGGAGTTGTAGACAAGGTCGGGTTGGTGGGCGTTCGGCTCACGCACGTCATGCGCGGCGCACCCTCTAGTTTACCCGCGCCAGCTCTGCACGCACGGGATAAAACCTGGCCTGTGTACGCAGCTCGTGGGAGGGGCGGATGATGTGAGGTCGTGGGAGGTAGAGTCGTTTGTCGTGTGGCCGTTCAGTTGGAGGGGGGTGTGGAGTTGTAGACAAGGTCGGGTTGGTGGGCGTTCGGCTCACGCACGTCATGCGCAGGCGCACCCTCTAGTTTACCCGCGCTAGCTCTGCACTTATGGGATCACACCCAGCCTGTGTACGCAGCTCGTGGGAGGGGCGGATGATGTTACGAGGTCATGGGAGGGAGAGTCGTTTGTCGTGTGGCCGTCGTCAGTTGGAGGGGGGTGTAGAGTTGTAGACAAGGTCGGGTTGGTGGGCGTTCGGCTCACACACGTCATGCGCAGGCGCACCTTCTAGTTTACCCGCGCCAGCTCTGCACTTATGGGATCACACCCAGCCTGTGTACGCAGCTCGTGGGAGGGGCGGATGATGTGAGGTCATGGGAGGGAGAGTCGTTTGTCGTGTGGCCGTCGTCAGTTGGAGGGGGGTGTAGAGTTGTAGACAAGGTCGGGCTGGTGGGCGTTCGGCTCACGCACGTCATGCGCAGGCGCACCCTCTAGTTT